>CAKNYM010033616.1:0-12666 GCA_932195095.1 Andricus curvator
CAATTTCACTGTGAGAAATGCCGCGCGGGAGAGAAGCCGCTGGGTAGAGATGCCGCAGTTGTGACATGCCGCAGATGAGACAAGCCGCAGTTGTGACATGCCGCAGATGTGACATGCCGCAGGTGTGACATACCGCAGATGTGACATGCCGCAGATGTGACTTGCCGCAGGTGTGACATGCCGCAGGTGTGACTTGCCGCAGGTGTGACTTGCCGCAGAGAGACTTGCCACATGTGAGATGATATGGACCCGCGCTCGATATTTGATTTGAAAATCATTTGAACCGTATGATAGAAACAAAAAAGTTGGAGCGCACTTACGGCGTGCGATTTGGTAAATACACTGAGCGCGCACTTTGTGCTTCGTGTTATATGTTCTTCATATACAAATTACTAAATTTGTATTTGATTTCAAATGAAAAGTAATGATATAATTGAGGCGACAAATTTTATTAGTTAACATTTTATTTTAGCTTGTGCCGTTTATCAAAAAAGTTAATTTTTTCATTTTGAATATATTCTTACCACAAAAATTGATTACGGGTGTGTAAGTCTTTTTTGAATGCACAATTTTTGTTCATTTATATGTTTTCGTACCTTGCATTGTTTTTTCAAAACTTTCATTTTTTTTACTGTCAATGTTATTTTCACGAATATAACAAAAACCACGCATCCTATCGAAACATGAGTCACAATAAATTTGTACCTCTTCCATGGATGAACAAATTTTGTTTCGGTCATTTTTTCGTAGCTGGTAATATTCGTCTGAAAATTTGATTTTTCTATTTTCAATGCTGTTTTTTACGAATAAAACAAAAACTACGCGTCATATCAAAAAGTGAATGATAATAAATTTGTAGATCTTTTTTAGGTGCACAATTTTGGTGAGATGATCTTTTCTGGTATCTTGCATAGTTTTACAGCAAAATGGCTTTTTTGATTTTTCATTAATTTTTTGTGCGATCAAAATTTGAATTTTTTATTTTTCGAAAAATTCAAAAAGTTGTCATGAAAATATTATAGGGTGTTCAGGAATCAACGTTTTTCTCCTCTTGACTTTTTTTCATATCGTGCGGTTTTCGGCTTAAAATGTTCATTTTCGTTTGTTTTTTGGAATTTTGAAAATGCTATAACTCCAGTAATTTTTTTTTTATCACGAAAAGTCATAAGAATATTTTGTTCGTCATTTTGCGTACTACTAATAACCGTACATAGAATTTTCAAATCTTCCAAAAAAGTGGTCTCAAAAATTTTCAAAATGTGCTCACTTTTTGGATTTTCATCCAAAATAGCTGGTTAACGAACTCGTTCTCTATTTTTCAGCCATAAAAAAGTGTGCCAAAGCTCAATCAAATCTGATCATTTTTTCGAAAGTTATCGTGGCTACAGACAGACAGACAGACAGACAGACAGACTACAGACTACAGACAGACAGACACCTTCGTAAAAATCGTTTTTTCTGACTCAGGAGGTCTCAAAACGTGGACATTTGATGAAAACCGACTATGTCAAATTTTACATAAAACCAATACCTTCTCATTAGAATGAGAATGTAAAAACAACGTAAAGTTTCGGCTTGAGAATTTCCGAAGATGACATTTTTACAGCGGAAACTTCGGTAGATCTTTGAAACAAATGATTTCACGTTTATTTACAGAAATCTTTGCATGCCAATGGTTAATTAACAATTATGCGATAATGGGCAGGTAATGGTGTCTATGTGAAATATTTGGCGTTTACGACAATTCGCTGTGAGCTCGCTCTAAACTCAAAGGGGAGCTCAACCTCTTTATAGGATATAATCTGACGGCCATGCAGTCTCATAAAAATTGCATTGGTTGAGCTCCCCTTCGAGCTCAGAGCGAATTCTCGTCAACGCCAATTAATTAAATGAAAAATTCAAATTCGAACTCCGTGAAAAGGTACCCTAATGGTAGACTCCCATGATAGATGAAAGCAGTGGATGAAAGCAGAAACTCATGAGACTGAAAGAGACGGATAGATATATTTGTCTCTTTCACTCATGAATTTCTGGTTTCATCCACTGCTTTCATCTGCCATAGGAGTCCACCATAAGGGTGGCGTCCCATGGCAGCGTCAATCTTGAAGCAAAACGCAAAACTTTAAATCACTTGACATTTCAGCCAATGACTGTGTCTCTGTGGATTACTATCATTCGCTGAAATATCTAGTGATTTGACGTTTTGCGTGTTGCGCCAAGAGTTAAGGTGCAGTACCATGTGGGCAGAAAACGTCGGCGTAAAGCAGAAACACATAAGAGTGAGAGACACGGACAGATCTATTTGTCTCTTTCACTCTCATAAGTTTCTGCTTTACGCCGACGTTTTCTGCCCACATGGGACGCCACCCTGACGCTGCCATGGGACGTAGGTGGCTATACTTAATACTAATAGCAGCTAATCAGTGATGGATAAGTAAAATACTCGTGGTAATTTACTTGGTTTTCTACGGTAATTTACCTGGTATTTTACGTCATCAGTTTTCTACATGATGTAAATTACGTCTTGTTCTATATATGAGGGCGCCACCTCTGAGGCGGGAAATTGAAAACTTGAATCAGACAGCCAATCAGAGGTTTTCTACATGTATTTTACACATTCGAGGTATTTTACGTCAAATACCTCCTTTAGGTATTATACGTAAAAAACTTCCAGTTACGCGTAACTGCAAACCCTGGTTGATATTATTATTTTTTAATTAACAATATAGGCATTAAAAAAACCCTTACGAATGCCGATTCCAGAAATCCAAAAAAGTGAGATTATGCACAGTTCTACAGGTCCGCCATCTTGACACGTAATTTACTAGGTATTTTACCTGTTTTCGACGTAAAATACTTCATTTAGGTATTTTACGTCAATAACGTCCAGTTACGCGTAACTGCACATCCCTGCTGCTAATAGAAGGTGGTAGCACCGAGCCGAGTATCATATGATACATACTCATGAAAAAGTTTTAAAAATTAGCATTCGCAAAAGGTTCATAAATCCTTTTCTGGCTGTTACTTGCAAATTGAGGTTAGGTTTACGGTAGTTCACCATTTTTACTAAAAGTATAAATTACCTTCGTATATAATCACTAAACATTAATTTAAAGTTCATTTACCCTTATATATTTAATTATAAGCAACCGTATACCAAGCACCTTATTGAATTTCGTCTCTCACCGACAGAGGGTCTAGTACTCGGCTCCGTGCTGCCACCTATTATTAGTTTTGCATCATGGAAGGTGTTCATACCTCTGCTTGCCCGCAGTGGCAGACAAGGGGTGGGACTCCGATGCCTGAAATCGAACGGACCTCTCTTTCTACCATGTGAGATAGACAACGAGGTGCAATCAAAGTTGAAACGATCGTTTCAAAAACTCTCTTTCCATCGTATATGGTGGACAGAGAGAGTCCGATAGTTGCCAAAGACAAGTCGTACTGGTCGTTTCATAACTATGAGATCCTCTCTGTCTACCATATACGATAGAAAGAGAGCTTTCGAAACCATCGTTTCGGTTTCGATCGCGTCTCGCTGTCTATCGCACATGGTATATATATATATATATATATATATATATAATTAAAAAATGGAATATTCCAAATTCATCAAATGCAATGTAAAATTTAATGGTTTTAAATTCAAAATATGTCCTATTGGTTCAAAAATTATGATAATAATAAAAAAATTACGAAATTTAAAAATAAATTTTTTGCGCAGTTAAAAAAAAGTTGAATATGTCGAATCTGAAATTTATTCAGCTGGAACAAAAGAAACATTTTATCATTTTGCTTTTTCAGAAAAAAACTTCTGTCGTGATTTAGGATTTTTGGGATTTCATTTTTTTTGCGATTTTGGAACGTTATATATACACCACGAAAAAAAAATGTTTCCCATGAATACAAAATAATAACATGTTTCTTTGGTTCCAGCTGCATACATTTCAGGTTCGACATATTCAACTTTTTTTTTAATGTGTGCATAGGACTCAATAAAAAAAAACATGTTTTCACACATTTTCAAACAAATTGTTACTGCGCGAAAAATTTATTTTCAAATTTCGTAATTTTTTTATTATTGTCATCATTTTTCAACCAATAGGAAATATTTTGTTTTTAAAATCGTTAAATTTTACATTGCAGTTGATGAATTTGGAATATTCCATTTTATATATATATATATATATATTATATTTTGTAATATTATGGGGGTAATTCAAATATTGTATTTTCAAATGTCGTATACTTAAAGAGAAAAAGGGAAAAAGGGGAAGTTTTTTTAGAATATGGGAAAAAGAGGAATTTCAAGAAAAAGGGGAAACTAAGAAAAAAAGGAAGACTGTGCACTCTGTATATTATATATATTTTTACGTTTAATTTATTAAGCGATTTATAATGAAAATGAAATTAAATATTTTTTATTCGTTTACTTAAAAAAATGGTATGCCTTCAAATTCAAATGCTTTTATATGAAAAAAATTGTATACCTTCAAATTCAAATGCTAAAAAATAAACGTTTATCTATCTATTAATATAAATATATTTTTTCACTCAATAATCTTGTCAATCCCTTTTTAATCAATCATCCCTTCTAACAATTATAAGTGTCTTCAATAATATATTCAATAAATAGTTTTTCTTCAATTCTAAACTATTTTGATGCAATTTTTACATTAATTTATTTATATATAATTTATTATAAATAAATTATATGCAATATATATTTTTCAGAGAGAGAGGAAATTTCTAGATTAATTAATAAAAAAGTATATTATAAGGCTAATTATTAAGGTTTAAATATTATTTTTACTATTATTAATTAAATGATATCAGTAAATGTTGAAAATTTGTAACAATTACAATTGTTTATAAAACTAATTAATTACATTAGCAAAATAAATAGAAAAATATGAATACAATTCAAACTGTTTTCAAAATACTCATATTTATATTCAATTTTCCTAATAATAAATTACATGTTTTCATGAATTTTTTATTATTAATAATTAAAGCTGCGGTTATTGTTAATGAAAACTATGCTCTTCTTTTATTTTCATAAGAAGTATCAAGTTTTAAATGAATTTTAGTATTTCTGCTATACATAACAATGCAAAAACAGCACTACCTGATCGGCGCGCCATCTATTGGATTTATTTGAACTACGATACCCCTCCGGGTGCTAACGCGATGCATAGGGATGCTCTGTAGAGTACTATATATATATGCAGAGGGTCCAGAGACAGTGTGATAACCTAGAGTACTACTGGCTGATTGGCTCCGCCATTATAAGTTCTCTTATGCATATACCATAGGTATATAGTATTCTATATAAAATATTGCAATAGCTGCATGCTTTGCGCCATGTTGGATTATTAAGGCCGGTTCTAATTTGTGGTGTGTTCTCAAAACCGGTTTCACTGTTCACGACACTGAGTTTGTGGGCCTCGAGGGTAAGGGGTTATAATTTTGAGGCATTAACATCTACTATTATATAGGACCAAAGATATTATAAACGTAGATGCGGTACGGGCTTAGTTACCCGCGATAAATATAGACTGCGCGTCCGGCGAAAATTGTCAGTTCCCCTCTACCCTCCACTACTCCCCGATAGCACCGATCTATATAGTTTGCCAACAGCCACTTGGAGCGCTGTAAGCAACTCTCATCATACTCCTCGAAGCGCCCTGACGGTAACTAGCTCGGACAAGAACCATTCAAATTGAAAATAAATTTCCAATTAAAACATTTTTACAATTTTATAAATCTTTCAAAATGTTTTGATATATTTTTGGGACGACTGAAAAATCCCGAATAATAAAATTCCCGACACTGTAAACTTCCCGAAATTATAAAATTGCCGAAATCTGAAAATACGCAATTTGAAAATTCCCGAATAATAAAATTCTGGACAGTTTACAATATTACCGAATTTGAAAATTCCCGAATAATAAAATTTCAGTTAGAATATTGTCGAATAATAAAACATACAAACTAGAAAATTCCCGAAATGAAGCAATTATGAAAATGGTTTTTTAATCAATATTATTTATTTATTAAAAATACAGTAATCAAATATTTTTATCATAGATTTTTTTTTAATGTTTGATTTTTATAAAATTATTGTTTGAATTTAAAATAACAATCATTATATAAAAATGTTATAAAAAATAAAATTAAAAACACGTGCGCTTCGAACAAAACAAACTTTGCAGGCTTTAATGCAGCACTGATTTATCTCGAAGTTTCTTTTTTTTTTAATTTTTTTAAATTAATAATTCGATTTTTGAGAACGTTTTTTGTGACTTTTAAAAAATACAATGACATTTTCAAACAAAATTTTTTATACAGAATTTTTTTTCCAGTTATTGTTATTTTAAATTCGAGCAATATTACATAAACATAATTTATTTATTTATTGAAACAGTGAACGGGCTAAGCCCTTGTATACATTAGAGTGTTAACGATATCAAGAATTAGGTGTAAGTCTAAATATTGGCGCAATAGTTCAACGATGGCCGCTGTGACAACGCAAGTAATAATTGCAATATATTATTATTGAAAAATTGAAAGTTCATTTATAGTTAAAGTTCAATTATAAACATAATTAAAACATGTATGTATTTCTGGATAAAAAATTGTGTTTTTGAAAATGTGCATAGTATTCAAGAAAAATACGAAAAACGTTCTCAAAAATTGAATTTTAAATTTAAAAAAAGAAATAAACAAAATTAATTCCGATATAAATCGGTGCTGAATTGAATCCTGCAAAGTTTGTTTGAAAAATATAATTAGGTTTGAAGAAAATTTGGAGAGAGCACTTTTTTTCTTTCAAAGCGCACGTGTTTTTTAATTTATTTTTTAATACAATCTTTATACAATTATATTGTTCCTTCAAATTCAAACAATAATTTAAAAAAATTCAATATTAAGAAAATGTAAGTAAGTATACCATTAAGGGCCCTGGAAATCGAGTGTAAATCGTAGAAAATGGATTATGGCCAAACGGCGAAGCCATTTTGTCTGATTTTTTGTACAAATAATCTAAAGGGTATACAGACTCTCGGTACCCAGATAACAAAATGCGAGCAATATGCGACGCATTATGCACGCACGTCGTGTCGATCAACACGCACGAGATGCACTCACCAACGCAGACATATGTGTCATCAATTGAGACGCATATCGCTCGCATGTCGTGCGGGTCACGCGTGCGACGCATATCGCTCGCACGTCGTGATTAGTTATGGTCTAAAAATAATAAATTATGTAATATTAATATTTTTATATTTTAATTTGAGACATTTAATCAAATAAATTTTGGATTGGACTTCGAGTTTGCACTTTTCCCAATCATTTACTAGAGATTTTTCTATCATTAGAAAGAGTATATTGTTTTAGGTTTAAAAATTCATAAAAATTTTTATGATTAAAAATTGATCTAAAAATCAAAGCGAATTAATTAAGAGGTTTAGAAACAGTTGAACGTATAGTAAATTATTTTGCTTTACCATAAAAAAGATAGGTTAGGTTTTATACTTACTGGTTATAGGTTTATATTTACTATTTTTTCGATTGAACTTACCACAAGTCTATTAATTTTCGGAATGCCGGATATAAAACACGATAAACACGATAAAACACGATAGTAAAATTCTTCGACAGATGCCAAAAGATGCTGAAAACACTTTTTCTGACTTTTACAAAAACCAACGATGGTCAGGCATCATCAAGTTGATAGCGTGTGTGAACAGTAGACTGTCGTGTAGAAGGAAAACGAACCTGACGAACGGTCGGAAATTAAAATTTATGTGGACATAAATTAAATTTTCAACTGCATATCATTTTTAATATTATTCGATCATTCTTCATAAATATTACAAATTAAAAGTGCAAAGAAAAAATAAATTTCACTTGAAATTTATTTGCGATTAGAATTATTGAAATTTTTTAATTTATATCAATGTATGTAATTTAAAAACAAGTTGAAAAATAAACTCAATTGATTAAGAAATTTTTTTAAATATAAGTTAATTTTCACGCATCTTCATGATGACGAAATGCGACTCATAAAGCTCGCAGCATGTGCCCATGTTCCGTGCTAGCGAAATGCGACTCATAACGCTCGCAGCTAAATGACAATCATATATTGCTGGCGAAATGCACGCGTTCTCTCACGCATTGCATGAGAATCACGAAATGCAGGTGACGTGCGTCGCACGCATTGTTATCTGGGTACAGATCGATTTTCTCGAAAAAAAATCTATTTTTCATGTAACAATGAAAAGAAGAAAAATTACTTTTTGTGGTACAGTGTTCTACTATTAAGCGAAGCAGGGAGCAGGTAAAGCAGTTATCGTGCTCGGACTTTCTTTTGTGCGACCCTAGCGGGAAAAGGAAAAACTACGATCCATTATCATTCAAGTCTTTAGGTTCTGAAGCGCCCACTGTGACCCACATTGATTCATTCAGGGGCGAACAAACCGTATATGAAAACTAGGGGCCCCTACCCAAAGGAGTGGGTAAATTTCCAAAAGGTTAGGTGGGTGGCAAACTTACTCCGAAAGTAGTAGACAATATATATATGGTAGACAATATAATACAAGCTCTCTGTATAGACGGGCAGATTATACAAACATGCAAGATATCCATCATATGTGTCGCCCAATTTCCTCCGAAAATACCAGATTGATTCGCATTAAACACAAACTTTGAATGTTGGCACAACTCAGGGGCTGTCTGCAATAACCGGTTATAGAAGTCAAGCGCTTAGTATTTTGACCCTGAGAGCTTGTAAAAATTTTTCAAATTTTAATGTTTCAACATTTGACTGTATGTCAAATTAGCTGAAAGGAGGCCATTTTGTAGAAAAAAGTAGCAGAATTTCCTTTTTATTTCAAAGACTACACGTGCTATAATTTGTTCTCATGAGGAAACGAAGAAGCGCAATTAAATTTCAAATTTAAATATATGGTTTGAACATTAAAATTTGAAACATTTTTTACAAGCTCTCAGGGTCAAAATACTAAGCGCTTGACTTCTATAACCGGTTATTTCAGACAGCCCCTGAGTTGTGCAAACATGCAAAGTTTGTGTCTAATGCGAATCAATCTAGTATTTTCGGAGGAAATTGGGCGACACATATTATGGATATCTTGCATGTTTGTATAATCTGCCCGTTTATACCGAGAGCTTGTATTATATTGTCTACTATATATATTGTCTACTACTTTCGGAGTAAGTTTGCCACCCACCCAACCTTTTGGAAATTTACCCACTCCTTTGAATAGGGGCCCTAGTTTTCGTATACGGTGTGTTCGCCCCTGAATGAATCAATGTGGGACACAGTGGGCGCTTCATAACCTGCAGAGTTGAATGATAATGGATCGTAGTTTTTCCTTTTCTCGCTAGGGTCGCGCAAAAGAAATTCCGAGCACGATGACTGCTTTACCTGCTCCCTGCTTCGCTTAATAGTAGAACACTGTACCACAAAAAGTAATTTTTCTTCTTTTAATTGTTACATGAAAAATAGATTTTTTTTTTCGAAAAAATCGATCTGTACCGAGAGTCTGTATACCCTTTAGATTATTTGTACAAAAAATCAGACAAAATGGCTTCGCCGTTTGGACTGAATCCATTTTCTACGATTTACACTCGATTTCCAGGGCCCTTAAGCCATTTCCCTTTCAGGGTAGGCGTGACACTACCCGATTCGGGTAGTGTTTCTAGGTGGATAGTTTCTTGCAGTAAATAACTACAAGTGTGTATTTGATTATTGTATTTTTAATAAATAAATAATATTTATTGAAAAACAATTTTTTCATTTTTAAATTTGTGAATTCCATAATTCGGGAATTTTTTGCTTTGGATATTTTCTGGCGAGAATCTTCTAGTTCGGTAATATTATAAACTGTTCGAAAATTTTATAATTTCGGGAATTTTATTATTCGAAAATTTACCAATTCGGCAATTTGATAGTGTCATATTTTTATACCTTCTTTTAAAATTATGTAATTTTTCAAAATAAAAAGTCAGAATTTAATTTCGAAATCATCAAAAGTATCAATTTTATTTTAAATTATTTAAAACCTTTTCAAATTATTTTTTGAAATTTTGTCGGAACTTTTAAGTATCGTTTAAAATGATTCCCATTTTCCCTAAAATTTTTGTAAAATCCTGCGAAAGAAAATTGCCTCAAAAGCTTCCATATTTCTTTCCAATTTTGTAAATCTTTTGAAATGTTTGGAAATATTTTTAAACATTCTTTTAAAGTTATGTTTTTTTTTTTAAATAAAAAGTCTTTTTAAATATCCCAGAAAACTTTTTAAAACATTTTTGTTAAATTTTTCAAAATTTTTGAGAGGCTCCTAATTTTTTTTGTTGGAAACATTCAAAAACCTTCAACTTATTAGAATTTTTCCGAAATTAATCGTTGTTCAACTATTATTTACAAATCAAAATTCAACACTTTGACTTTCAAATTACAAATTTAAAAAATAGAAAAATTATAATTGTAACATTCAAAGTTTAAATTTATCACTCTGAAACTGTGACAATTCAGTTTCGAATTGTTTAATATTGAAAATTGTTTTTTTTTTAATTTAAAAATTCCAAATTGAATGGATTAAAAGTGGAATATTTTATACTAAAACAATACTTGAATAAGATTTTGAAATTGAATCAGGGCGTTTATTTATGAATCTATTAATTTGAAGTGATTTTTAAATTGAATATTGCTTATGAAGACTCAATCGGATGTTTACATTTGTCTAGCTACTAAGGCTTTCGAGTTAAATTAGTTCAAATTTTAACGTTAAAATATGTAAATTATATAACTTTGAACAGATCCAGAATCGTCTTGCAAAATCAATTACTGTTCAATTTTTAATACTCGAGCTACATTTCTAAAAGCATGAGTTAATTTATATTTACAGCTGATCAATTTAAAAAGTTTTGTTATTTTCCGGTCAAAAAATAGATTCACTTTCATTTCCCGATTTTTCCCGGTCGCGAGGCTAGCTCAATATTTAGAACAACTTTCATGTTTTTGAAAAATTAATTTTTCGGTTCTAACTTCCGGGACAATCATTTTATTCCTTGAAAGATTTTCTACAATTCTCGTGGTTAATTTTTTATTTTAAGAAATGTATGTAATAATTATACTATTTTTATTTCTACAAACAATATTTTTCTTCAGTAAAATTGTTGTAGTAAAAGCGTTTCGAAGAGTTTTTTTTTAATCTTTCGAGAAATAATAGTATATTGTGCTACAAGTTGAAAAAGCGAGAGATTTAAAACGAGTGTGAAGTTAGCTACCCGAGCGGAGCGAGGGTGGCTATCACTCGAGTTTTAAATCATCGCTTTTTCAATGTGTGGGACACCATACTTTTTCTATAATTTGTGCAAAAGTGCTAGTTTTTGTTTACCTGTTTTTTGTGTAAAAAGAAGGCGATTTTTATGTCGATTGACGCAACAATGACAATGTCAATTATCAAAACCATGGCAATAATATGGCAGTAATAATAAGCTGTTTCTCACTATTGAATATTTGGTCCATAAAGTTGAGGGCTTCAAAATTTCCGATTTTTCGTGAAAAAAACCAAGCACAGTATTTTCGGAGAAACTGACGGTGTTTTTTTGCTTTTGCCAAGTGACAAGAGTACATACAAAATACAAAACTCGAGACTTTTCAGGAAATTGATTTTAGGTTAGGGACGACAGTCGGAAAATAGAATGAAGTTGGCTGCGCACGATGAACGAGTACACCCGAGGCAGCACGAACCCACCCGAAATAACATTTACTTTTGTCACTGTGCCTCACTTTTATCACTGTCCATTTACTTTTTCCACTGCATCTGTCTACTTTTGTCACTGTTGCCCGGAAAGGTCGGCACTGCGCATGCGCCACGTCATCGACCAAAAATCGATCACTTTTTACACCAAAAACAGGTGAAAAAACTGGCACTTTTTCGCGAATTATAGAAAAAATAAATATTTATAGGTCGACCAAGCTTAATTTTCTTTACAAAATTTTCCTTCAATCCCATTTTTTCCAGTTGTTTTTACTATAGTACAATTTAGGTTTGTATATTTGGGCGAAGAAATCCGTTGTATAGTTTGACAAATATTCTTTATAAATCAATATTTTGTACAGAAAATTACCTTGAGGGACCTTTACTTATTATTTTATAAACGTAAAAAAACCAGGTATCAATGTTTTATATGAAAAACACAATTCATGAGTGACAGAACGGAATCAGAAACAATAATAATGTGAATTTATTCAGAAACAAGCACTTTGAACAAAATTGACCTTGAGCGAACATTAAATATATATTTTTCAATTTTGACAAAACTCAGGTGTTATTTTCTCATAAAAAAAAAATTTGTGGGGGTGCTAAATTATTAAACTAGCTGTGAATTCGATCTTGCATGTTTCCACTTTGTTTGTATTTATAATTATATGCACTCAAAAAAATGTCTGTTTAAATAAACCCCAATTCTGGTTAACTATGCCCTTCTTATTTTTTTTGGTTAGACTAACCAGAATTATGGTTGAATTAACCAGAATTCCGGTTAAATTACCCAGAAATTCTGGTTAATTCAACCATAATTCTGGTTATAATAAATTTAAATTAAAAATTCAAAGATTTTTCGGGTTTCAAT
>CAKNYM010033619.1:0-21463 GCA_932195095.1 Andricus curvator
TTCAGTCTAAAATAAAAATAAATTTAACAATCACTTAATATGTAGAGATTTTGATAATTTTATAATATTTGCAAACAATCTTTTTCTTTTCATCGATGTCGAACACGAAGTTCAAAAATCTAGAGGAGCCTAGCGTAAAGCGCGATGCAAATACACCCGAGCGCGTAGCGCGAGGTGAACACATAATCGAGCGCGAAGCGCGAGATAAATATATGATCGAGCGCGAAGCGCGAGATCCAACAGTCGCGCGCAGTAGGCGCGCTCAAACTTGCGAGCGAAGCGAGCCGCGCGCGAAGCGCGCCATGAGAATGTGCCCGCGAGGCGGGCAGATTTTTTTAAATTTGTTTTTGTTTTCAAATTATTGTTTCGATTCAGAATACTGTATGTCATTTTGTTAATTCTTTTAATTTAATATATATATTTACCTTAAATTTTTATTTCCTTTTATTTTCATATCACCCTACTTTTAATTATTTTAGGGATTTTAATTCATTTTGATATAATCTATAATTCTCTCTTAGGTATGAGATCCGATTATGACTTATATGAAGAAAATCAATCCAAAAAAAAATTGAATTTTATCTATTTTTTTTTTAGAGTGGCTTTGTTCATCCGAACTTCTTGGATCCGGGGTTTAATCACCCTAGGCACTTTCGCCGGGGTCTGGACAGACCTGGTGATGAACCGTTTTTTTTGTAAAATATTTCTTTCCTTTTTCTCTTTGTTTAACCAATGAGAACCATATAGCATGTGAACTTCAATTTTTCTATTTATTTTATGTATGCATGTTTTTTTGTTTTTGTTTCCAGCGATTTTAATTGCCTCGCGAGAATACCCGATCTTGTGGGATACACTCCGGAGGACAATGCCCTATCTCTGATCTTTATGCAAGTGCACCTGGTGAGTTCAAGTAAATCCTTTTATTTTAGTTTTGAATTTTCGTTTGCTATTTAATTGTATTTAATGGGGTTTTTTCTTGCTTTTCAGGGGACAGCGGGAGAGGCATCGCCTCTGCACATTTCAGTGGCTCCGGAACTAAGTCTTCTTCCTTCGCGGGGAAGGGAGGGGTGTCTTTGATTACAATTTTTTTATTGTTATCATTTTATTTATAAAAGATTTTTTATTTTTTTATTTTATTCACTTTAACTCTATTTGTTTTCATGTATTTACTTCAAATTTTATATCCTATCATTCTCTTTCTTTTGAATGAATTTTTAAATTCTTTTAATACACCTGTTGCTTGGCGGAGGGGGAAATTAAAGTGGGTATATTGAATTTTGAGGACGTTCCTATTTGATTCTACTCGGGAGTCATTTTAAACATCAAACACCCTTATCCACCTTCGTTTTCTTTCTCCGCTACATTTTAGCGTTTATTTATTTACTTTAAATTATTTTATCCCGCATGCGGTAGCAACCATTCTTATTTCCTATTTCCTCATTACTGTCCCAAAATAATTTATACTCCAGCTTATGTCTACTATTATTAGCACTAGTCGACTATATATACCATTAAACCATTTCCCTTTCAGGGTAGGCGTGACACTACCCGATTCGGGTAGTGTTTCTAGGTTTTTCTTGTAGTTATAAATAACTACAAGTGTGGGCTCACCACACCCACGATGTGCCAACAGCACTCATGTCAGTATTCTTGAATGGTCACCCATCCAAGTACTAACCGCGTCCAACGCTGCTTAACTTCAGTGATCTGACGAGAACTGGGTTTTTCAGCGTGGTATGGCCGTTGGCCATATATATATATATATATATATATATATTATATATGTATATATTTTTTTAACAGGTTGTAAGCTTTGGACCGGTAATTGAATTGTAGCCGACTTTTGTTTTAATGCGAGTGCAGTTGACTTTGCCATAATAGTGGACATATTCTGGTTTGTAACCTGTTTCACATCTAGATTCCTAGGCGAGGTAGATGGCACTATAGTGCCAACAGGGTCCTTTATCTCCATTGTTGTTGATGCTGGAGTGGGACTTGACAGATTAGTGTAGCTTTCTCGATGTTCCATAATGATTGCTTTGCTGTTCGTGTCCATCTTTTGTAGATTTCTTTTATGCTTCGCCGTTTTGGTCTAGGAGCAGCATTTCCACTTGGTTAGGGTTGCTATTTTGACTACTTCGCAGCTTCTGCTGCAGCCTTATTCCGTAGAGTTGGTTCTCCAAATCATGCAGGGTTTCTTCATTTTTGGTAAATTCTACTTCTCCAGGGGCTATTTCCCTTGAGGTTATGTGGCTCACTTCTCTTAGGTCCTTTAGATTTTGACTTTGAACAATCAAGGTTGACATTTTGTCAACTTTAATTGGATCCTTGGTTCATAGATCATTTCGGTAGATCCCCTTCTAGCGTTGGGTCCTGTTAGGGTTTCTTCTTTCATTTTCAATATGCATCCTGGGGCCAATTGCACAAATCCCAGTTCTCCCAATATTAAATCTAGTCCCGATTGGTTAGGGCAAATTACTTGGGAAGTAACCTCATTGACGATAGAGTATAGCCAGGCTCTTATGGTGGTTAGGTAGATCCAAACAGGTAAGATATTGTATTTTATTCTAACGTCGCGAGTTCCCAATACATCCATCGATGGTTGGATCAACAGCTGTTTCTCGCAGGACGGGCGCTTGGAGGTTTCCAGAATTGGTAAGTTGAAATTGCAAATATATTTATTTTCGTGTTGCTTGCACGTTTTTAATTCTTCTAATTTTGATAGCATGTATGTTCTTTGAGAATTTTCCATTATTATATATTCATATTAAGTATGAATATAGGCTCTTCCTGTTCCGTTTTTCAGAACTGATTGAACTACCGGCAATGAATGCATTTGGTAGATCGAATAATCAGTTCTGTCTAACATAGGTATATCTATTACTATTCTCATGGATCCATTTTTGCAGATTATGATGACCTTGGTGAGAGCGACGAGTTCTTCGACATTAACTTGTGGACCAGGAATAGGGAAATCTAGATTTCCTGCATGATCCTGTATGCTCCTGTAAATGGGTTCCATTTGTTCTGAAGTCAGGAGTGAAGGATGTAATTCTCCCTTTCTTGCCGAGTGGATAACATCTAGTAGTTCGTGCGATGACCAAATATAATCTTCCAAGCCTACTTCTATAGAATGCAGCATGGCTTACACTTTTCCTGTGACATTTAAATTGAATACTGATTTTTTTGCTTCGTTGACGTCGTCTTGGACGTGGGTAAGTTCCGCTTTTATTTCTTCTTGTTCTTCTCCTAATTTTTTATTCCTTGAGTGCATTTTCTCTAATGGAGCCCTGACCACGCGTGTTTGTTTTCCCATTAGGTGAGATAGGTTGGCAGCCACTTGATTCAACTAATCGATTTCGGCTTTAATCTGCTGCCCATCATCGTAGGTCAGGAGACCTGTGACTAGACCAACCATTCCTCCCAAGAAAGCCAACATCGGCGTCGTTCTTCGTTTTCTCATTGCCGGTCGCATTGAGTCAGGGTAATTTTTCTCCACAAGTTTGCTCAGGTCCTTCATTTCTTCTTGGATTCTTGCTTTTGATCTTTCAGCAATTTTGAATTTATATTCGAGATGATAGTTTCGAATGGCCCAGGTGCAAACATATTCCTTCAATGATGATGATTAATATTTTGCTTTCTGTCTTCTGTTTATCATGTAACACAAGCTATAACAGACCGCAATATCACCGTTATTCTCACGTTTGTCCACGGTGTGAAGCGAAACCACAATGCGATACATATTTGGATTTCATACGGTGCGATGATTGTTCTAGGCAATTTGCCGACCACTTATACTTCGAACATCACCGCAAAACTGGTTCTATCCGAGGCAAAGCAAGTGTCTGCTCTACGATAAAGTTATGCAAAAAAATTCCGTATTGCAATGTATATGCAACTACAAGACCTATCAATCATGACTGTTCCATGACGCCGCCTCGAAATAATAAGACAAGCAAGAAATACGAAAAACGCGTTGTACTCATCTTTTATGATTTTGAAACACAGCAAAGCACGACAGCGTCTGGTGAATCTAAAACGAAAATACATGTTCCGAACTTACGAACCAGACATCTCGAAACTGTGTTTAAAGTACAGAGTACACGAGTACTTATTCCGTGATGACCCTGGGAAATAATAAGTTGAGTTAGCAATGCCTGGTTTTCACCAAATAGTATGCATTGCACACAATGCTCGCGAATTTGACGCGCAGTTGTCCTACGTCATCTGGTTCAAAATAAAGGTTTTAAGCCCCCTTCTTTTTTCATCATCGATATTAAAATTATATCAATAAAGAGCACGCAAACACTATTCCTGGATAGCTTGAGTTATTTGCCAATGCCACTCAGCGCATTGCCAAAGACGTTCGGCTTATCCGTGAATTAAAAAAGGGAATTTTTTCACATTATTTGAATACCCTCGAAAATAGAAAATACTGTGGTGAAATACCTTAGCTAAAGTTCTATGATCCTGAGAGTATGCGGATGAAAGAATGCCCGGCGTTTCTTCAATGGCACGAAGAAATGCGAAATTCGAATTATATTTTCAAAATGACAAAAGAGCTCGAAAGCTACTGCAAGAATGATGTTGACATATTTCAACGAGCATGTTGAGCAGTTCGAAATTTACTTCTGACAAATGGAAATGTTTTCCCGTTCGCAAAAGCGACAACCATAGCATCATCATGCTAAAAATTTTTTTGGGAAAATTACTTAAAATCTAAAATTATCGCGATTCCACCTGCAAACGGTTATCGAATGGGTGATCGACAATCAGCTCAGGCTTACGAGTTCATGATTTGGAAAGCGCGTGAGCTTGAATGAAACATAAGCCATGCTAGTCGAGATTGTGAAGTACGTTTAACAGAAGGACATTTAATAGATGAGCTTTACAAAGATCCTTATACAAAAATGCAACACATAATTCAATTCCATGAGTGTTTCTGGCATGGCTGTCCAATATGATAAACAGTGAATCGTGATCACAAATTGAAGTTGGGCGAAACAATGGTAACGCGGTTCAAACAAACGCGTGCAATATCGGAACGAATTTGTTCTGTCGGTTTTTCTTTAGATGAAATTTTGGAGTGTGAGTTCGATCAATATATTCAAAAAAATCCCAACTTAGGAGTGAACTTGAAAAACATCCATTTTCATCTAGGAACCCACTTCATCCACGTGATGCTTGTTTGGTGGGCGAACGAGAAACACTATAGCATACTATGAAATGTCTGCAAAGAAAAAAGGCTTTCCGCCGACATTATCTCCTTATACCTGTCGATATTAAAGTACGGTCATTTAAAAGTATACGTGGATGATGAATGTCGGGCATTAACAGGGCCTGCAAATACAGACCTTGATCAAGTTAAAGGGCTTGTATATTGCTCTGTGTTATCACTTCGTCGTGGATTTCACCCAATATTACCACTACGCATGCATATTAGTAGTTGTACGCACGAGGATCCCCAAGAACGTTCATTTGAGGAAACCTGGGTTGTTGATAAACTAAAGGCTGCCATTAACTTAGGGTGTAAAATACTAACAGTATTCGAGATATGGCAATATGAAATGACCCAATACAATCCTCAAACTCGAACAGGAGGGCTCTTCTCACCATACATCAATATGTATTTAAAAATGAAACAGCAATGAAGTCTTTTTTGGTACATTTGGTACATTGATGAAGTTTCTAAAGCACGCTGACAAACAGCGTTCGAGTAAAAAGAAGGGGTTGCGCTAGATCCTCAGAAATATGTCTAAATCCATATTTGAGATCATTTGCCAAACTATGTTCATATTTCTTTTGGGGAAGGTTTGGGGAAACCCTGAAATCGTAGTATCTGGAATCATGCCAGTTAAGAATACCATTTGATATGTACCATGATAACATACTAGCACAGCGGTTCACCCTTCTCGAGTGTCGAATGTTGTCATAGCTTGCTTTCTAGGTGACTGGAGTGATTAGCTAGTATGCTACGACTGACGGCATTAGCTGCGAGGTGAATCTCGACTCGGGAAAAGTCCAGATGTTAAGTTATTTCCAGCGTGGATAGCACTCGGATGGGTGACCATATTCGACGTACCACCGGGTTGTGTATTCGCTACGTTTTAACTAATGTTGAGCGGGAGGTTTGACGCGAAGGATAATTGTATGTATTCAATGGGTAGGGTCGAATGTCTGCCTTCAAACTCGACTGTCTGAAAAGCTGGCTGAATTCGTGAGGTGTTTTCTGCAGTTTTCCTCTCACCTGGCCAAATTTGCAGGAAAATGCGAGTACTTCTAATGATTTTGGATGCATCTGTGGGCTATCGCTGGCTGTGATTAAAGTCATACAGTGATTCCAAGCCCACCTTAGTAAAGAAAAATTTTCACAGGCCCATACCCAGTGAAGTGGAGTTTTGTATGCCGGTTCATGCTAAAGGACTTAATTGATATTTTAGCAATGAGTATGACCCCTGTATAGACCTCTGGTTCACAGGGTTTTAAGAAAAAAATAAAAAAGCATAGTACAATAAGTTTTAACCGCAGTGCTACGGGACTTGAATGCACCAGACTTACAAGACAATAATAATAATGCTTCGAAAACGGGAGTTATGTTAGTGATTTTGTGTCTGGTGGGTCAAAATTTTATTCGTGTAAGGTGCGAAATCCAGATGATGACGAGGTTTATGTATGTAAAATAAAGGGGATTTTTCAAAATTATGACGCTTCAACCACAGTTAACTTCGATTCCATTCGACAACTTGTATTAGGCGAAAATTATGATACATTAACTGTAACATTTAACGCCATTCATCGCACAGCATTACGTCGCATTGTCACTCGTCAGAAAATTTAAAACTAATCGCACTGTTTATTTCGTGTACTTGCATCTAAATTAGGCATTTCAGATTGAATGGGGAAAATCCAAAACGTCTGCACGCCACGGACCAAGCGATAATAACCATTTGCATGGGACCAAACTTGATTTTTACATGCAGACATCTTGCCAGCTGATGTACACGTTGAAATACCTGATCGTTTGTCATTATATAAACAAAACAAACAAAACAAAAAAGATATTAAATAAACAAAAAGCATTTGCTAT
Organism: Andricus curvator; assembly: GCA_932195095.1. NCBI lineage: Eukaryota > Metazoa > Arthropoda > Insecta > Hymenoptera > Cynipidae > Andricus > Andricus curvator. The sequence continues at coordinate 7,088 of CAKNYM010033619.1, forward strand.
TATATATTTTTTCTTCTTATATATTATATTCTATATTATATATAAAATATAATAACATAATATAATAAATATATAATATATATCATTATATATTTTTTTCTTCGAAATTAATGGCCACACTGATTCAAATTGGTCATTCTCATCAGCTTTCAATTTGAAGCATTTATCTGCAATAGAATCAGTCTTCTAACATCGAAATCAATATCTTTTTTTAAATTCAAATAATAACATTTTTATTATTTGTGGAATAGTTCTTACTTAATGACGCAGTGAACTGCAGTGAGAGTGTTAAAATCGTCGATGAGAGATTCACCACCAAATTGTCCTCTAGCATTAAGAAGTGCATTGATCCAGGGCCATTCTCGAAGTTTGGCATTTTCTCCTCTGACGATTCGATCTGTATCAATCATATGATTTCCATTTTTGGCACTACAGGAAGCTGAATCGATGGAAAAACAAGTAGGTGTAGGAGCAGTTGGCAATGTTCCTTGGAATCTCAGTAATCCTGCTGGTAAACCTGGTACTGCTGACGGTCCTGTTACCCAGTAGGAAGGTTTTTTGGTTGGTTTTATGGAATTGCTGCCAATGAGAGTGGATGTGTTGGCAGAGGAGACATCGTGTGATGTGGCAGATGATTTGGAGGTAGCCATATAGCTGCAGGTTGTGGCCGTAGTCTCATACCTCCTATTTAGGTTTGGTCTTCTACTTCAGTTATTTGATATAAAAAAGAGTTAATGGAATTCAATTAATGACACGTTTATATCTTGGTTTTGATTACATAATAATTGGCACGTATTATAATTAGGTATAAGGTATTACAATTCTACAGTTTCCCTTTTCCTCCACTCGTTGTCTATACTCAAGCTCCCCCCGAAGAAAAATCCAGTTACAATGCTGATATGTCATACGTCTAAAACAAACCAAATAAAGTTTATAATTAAGGGTGTTGGTTAAATCCGACTTTGAATTTTGTTGTTGATAGGTATGGCACTGACTCAATATATAATTTTTGTCCGACCCCCCTTGAAAACGCGCCATTGCATGCACGTGAGGCAGGCGTAATGTGGCCGCTTCCAGCCCAGTGACGTTCGCTCATGCGCACTCTGCCGCCGGGCCAACATGAAACTTTACGCCCGCTACACATAATTTTCTTTATCTTTAAAAAATTGTATTGATGCACCCCACAGTCTTCCTTCTGCAAAGTACGCTATTTCTTTCTTTCACTTTTAATTTAAAATTGTCAAGTACACCAAACATCCTCTACCTGCTTAACATGCTTGTTTTCAAGAAGGGTAGGACAAAAAGTATGTTGTGTATCAAGGGCGTACGGCTATTTTGACGAGTGTGAACTTGTCGCCCGAGCGAAGCGAGGTCGGCAAGTTCAAACTCGTCGAAATAGCCTTCTTTACGCCCTCGATACACAATATACTATTTTCTTCTAAGTATTTGAGAACGAAAGAATAAAAACTTGTGAAATATCCGGGGTTTTGCGAAATCCTCGAATCAATAAAATTTAGAAAAATGAAGCCTTTTGCTACAGAAATCATTATTTTTGCGAAAAATAATAATTTTCGGAATGGGAGAAATCTGCGGAGAGGAGACGACAGCATTTGAACGGCGAAAACCGTTCGCAAATTAATTTTTTCATTCACAATTCTGACATCATAGAAGCATTCTCAGAAGTTATCACGTATTCGAAGACCCACGACTTGATGATGGTGAACCTAAAGTTTGCGAAATAGCTCCAGAAATGGAGAAAAAAGGGTAGAAAATTGATATGCCTGTGTGTGTGAACACCATGAGACTGTAGTTGTAATCAGCAAACAAGGTATGCAGGCTAGCTGCAGCTGGCCTGCATACCTTGTTTGCATGTAACCCCGCCAGCCTTTGCGCTCCGAATGGCACATTGCCACGCACGGCATCGGGACGCCCTTCCTTATCGACCGCGAGTCCAGACTTCGAGTCTCAGTCACAGGACATGTCAATTTTCTACCCTTTTTTCTCCATTTCGGGACATATTTCGCAAACTTTAGGTTCACCATCATCAAGTGGTGTGTCTTCGAATATGTGATGACTTCTGAGAATGCTTCTATGATGTCAGAATTGTGAGAAAAAAAATAAATTTGCGAACGGTTCTCGCCGTTTAAATGCTGTCGTCTGCTCTCCGCAGATTTCTCCTATTCTGAAAATTATTATTTTCCGCAAAAATAATTATTTCCACAGCAAAAGGCTTCATTTTTCTAAATTTGATTGATTCGAGGATCTCGCAAAACCTCGGATATTTCACAAGTTTTCTTTCTTTCGTTCTCAAATACTTAGGGGAAAAAATATATGTATATTGAGTCAGTGCCGTACCTATCAAAAATGAAATTTAAAGTCGGACTTAACCAACACCCTTAACAGATGTTAACAAATTTGATAGGAATTTTTACCAGATCTACAATGTGGTAACCATTCCTGAATGGTATATACCTATATTAGTCATTTATGTAGACTTTTGAAATTGAAAATTTATGTTCTAAAAATTTCAAAACTCGTATACTCAGATTTCGCTGAAAAGCATATTAAAGATAAAAATGTTCAGTTTCCAAACCCAAATGGATATAATGGAAATATCAGGGAATTCTAGGATAATAATTAAAATAATTATTTTATTGAAAAACTTGAGGAATCTGAATTCAGATTCTAACCGAGATTCTAAAACCATTAAATAAAAAAATGAGGAACCTAGAATTTAGTTCGAGCGGGTTATGTTCTGAATTCAGATTCGTCGAGATTTGCAATTAAATAATTATTTTAATTCATAGTTGAATTGAATTTCTAATAAAAAATTACTTTTTAACCAAAAATTAAATATTAAAATTTTCAACCAAGAAAGATCGAAATAACAAAATACTTAATTTTTGTCTAAAACATTCGTTTTCAACAAATAATGTACTACTACATGTAGTTGAATTTTCAACAAAAGTCATGATACCAAATAGTTGCATTCTGAATAAAAATATATGATTTTACAACACAATAGTATATTGTGCAGCAAGGCAGCGAACTAGTCTTTTTACGGCCGAGCGTGAGTTTTTGAAAACACACGAGACCGTAAAAAGACTTCGCAGCCTCGGTAAATACGATCTTTTATGTAATAAGAGTATGTGAGTATGGTTCCCGAGTTTTCTCATGATATTATATTATTTCCTTCTTAATTCATTTATTTTGTTGAAAATTAGCTTTTTTTTCGTAGAAAATTAATCTTCGCCGTTAAAAAATCATATATTTGGTTGAAAATCCAATTATTTGGGTAAAAATCAATCTAATTTATAGAGAATTCAACAATTTTGTGAAAGAGTCCTTTTATGTTGAAAATATAACTGTTCTCTTGAAAATTCATCTTCTTGGGTTAAAAATTCAAATACTTTGTTAGAAAACTCAACTATTTGTTTGAAATTTTTTTTTGGTAATACAATAATTTTTTTAATCAAAAATATAACTATTCCATTTATGATTGACATTTTTTTTTAGTTGAAAGTCCATGTATATTGTTGAAAATTCGTATTTTTCGGTAGAAAATTTATCTTCTTTTAAAATTGATGTTTTTGGTTAAAAATTAACTATTCGATTTAATATTAACCTACTCTGTTGAAAAATAAACAATTTCGTTAAAACGTATCCTTTTTGGTTGAAACGTAAACTGTTTTGTTGAAAATTGGTCTTTTCGGAACTTGAGGATAAAACTATTTTCATGAAAATTCGTCTTTTTTGGTTGAATTCAACTGGCTTTGATATAAAGTTTAAATTTTTTGGGGTCGAAATATCAAATAATATATTTTTGGTTGAAAATGCGTTGATTTTTGGTTGAAAATTAATTTTTTAACTGAAACTTTAACTATTCAATTTTTAGATAAAAATTGATCTTTTTATTATTTCATTCAACTGCTTGGTTGAATTTTTTTAAAATTAATTTATTTTGTTGGAAATAATTTTTTGTGTAAGAAATTAATCTTTTTTTTTTTTTTTTTTCGAAGGTTTATTTAACGTCGCATCTACAGCTAAGTAATTAGCGACGGGAACAGTTAAGCTGAGAATTGAATTTATGCTATTGTACGGTTATTGATCAATCTTGTAAGATGCATCTGTTAGGAAAAATTGTTAGTATAGCAAAATTTGTTTAGAAAAATTTGTTAATATAGAGTATTTGATTAAATTTGAGTAAACATATTGATTTCTTTTAAGAATTTGACTGTTTTTTCGACTTGCGTGGGTTGCCCTAATGCTTCTTGAAGAGAGTCTGGTATTCCAAATTTATGTCGGGTATTGCTGTATTTCCTGCACTCAATAATGAGATGTTTTACGTTGATCGTGACGTTGCATTGATCACATTGGGGAGGATTGGACTTTTCAAGGATGTGTTTATGTGTGAATTTTGTGTGGCCAATTCGAAGTCGAGTGAGAACTACTTGATTTTTTCTATTAAGGGTCTTCCATGTTGGATGGTTAGGATTGATTTTCGTGATAGGGAAGTTTTCGTTTCTATAACATTCGAGAGGTTTTCTCCAATGGTCATGGATTACTTGTTGAAAGTAATTTTTGGCATCTGACAAGGGAAGGGAAAGATTTGCTTCTTCGATTGGTAATGTAGTGGCGAACTTTGCAAGAAGATCAGCCTGTTCGTTACCTGTGATACCTTGGTGGGAGGGAATCCATGTGGCAATGATGTTTTTGTTGTTTTGTTTACATTCAGTGTAAAGTTTATGGATTGTTTGGATTCTTAAGTCCTGACAGTTTCTTTTTTGGATATTTTGGAGGCTACTGAGAGAGTCACTACAGATTAAGAAGTTGTTTCCGGGAAGGGTATTACATGTCTCATATGCTTTAACTAGGGCAGCCATCTCAGCTGAAAAGACGCTGCACTTTTGGGGTAAACTGAAATAGAGCTCTAGGTTGTTGGTGTAGATAGAACTGCCAGTTCCATTTTCTGTCTTGGATCCGTCAGTGAAAATGAGAGTGAAATTAAAGTATTTCTCTTTCACTTTTTCGAAGAGATCTATCCACTGTTGGTTAGAGAGTTCTTCCTTCCTGTACTGTGAAAGTCTGAGATCGATTTCTGGTATGTTAATACACCATGGAGGATCTGCGCTGATTTGATTAATTTGGATAGGGGGCATTTGAGTTGATAGTTCGTTTAAATAGTTTTTGAGGATTATTCCGATTGGTTTTGGTAGATTTGGATTTTCTTGGTAGTCGCTATTCATTTTTTCCTCGAAGAGTAATTGATAAGTTGGGTTACCTTTATGTGCCGCTATCGATACTCCTTGTTTCAGAGTGAGTTCCAGTCTTCGGTTGTCTAAGGAAGGTTCGTCAATTTCTTGTCGAATGCTTTTGTTTGGGCTCGTGTGGAAAGCTCCACAGCAGATCTTGAGGCAAGTGTTGTGAATCGGGTTGAGTAGGGCGAGGGTACCGGGTTTTGCCGAATTATATATTATTGATCCATAGTCAATTTTTGTTCGTATTATTGCTTGGTATGTAAGCTTTAGCACATTTATATCTGCTCCCCAGTTCCTGTAGGATAAGATTTTGAGAATTTTTATTCGTTTTTTGCAGTCATCTTTTAATTTAAGAATGTGAGGCCTCCATGTCAGTTTTGGATCAAAAATCAAGCCTAGTAGCTTGACCTGATTTACTCTTATGATGTCGTGTTGATCAAGTTGTAAGTTTGGGATAGATATCGGTATTTTCTTTCGGGAGAAGATTATGTATTCTGTTTTGGATTGAGAAAATTTATAACCAGTTTTGAGTGACCAATCCCATATTTGATTGAGGATTCTTTGAAGGGCAGCTATGGTTGATTCGTAGTTTTTTCCTTTGCAGTAAATAGTTAAATCGTCAGCAAAAATTGTGACTCCTACTGGTTTTTGTATGTTCTTTATTACGTCGTTAATTGAAATTAGGAAGAGAGTTGCACTTATGACTGAACCTTGGGGTACACCATTTTCTAATTTGAATTTATCAGATAAGTCTCCATTCACTCGAACTATGATGTTTCGTTCATTAAAGAAGTTTTTAATAAAAGCTAGAAGGTTTCCATCTACCCCTTCTTCTTCTAGGATATTAACTATCCTCTGTTTCCAAGACATTTCATATGCCTTTTCAATATCAAGGCACACAGCTATGAGATGTTGTTTATTGTTGAAGGCTTGGCTGATGTTGGTCTGAAGTTGGATGAGAGGGTCTAAGGTAGATCTTTTTTGCCTGAATCCACTTTGTTGTGGGGCGAAGAATTGTTTTTTTTCAAGGTACCAACGTAATCTATCATTGATTATCTTTTCGAAGAGCTTGCACATAGTGCATGTAAGAGAGATTGGGCGGTAATTTGTAGGTTGAGAGGAGTCTTTCCGGGGTTTTGGGATAGGAACTACTATGGCTTCTCTCCAAATGGAAGGAAAGGTTTGTTTTTTCCAGATATAGTTGAATATTGATAAAAGGTATTGTTCGCCAGAGGATGGAAGGTTTTGGAGGAAGGCGTAGGGTATTCCGTCTGGACCTGGGCTTGTACCGATTGATTTTTGGATTGAGGTTCTGAGTTCTTCAATTGTTAGATCTTTATTGATTTCAGGGAAGGTTGTGTTGTTAGAGCAATTTTTGTTTGTGGATTTGGATTCTTCGGTTTCCTTGTGTCTCCTAAAGGAAGTGTGAAAGTTCTCATTGCTGGAGTTTTTTGCGAATTCTTTTCCTATTAGGTTGGCCATTTCTTTGGAATCGGTTGTAATGGTTCCATCTGGGTTTTTCAATCCTACTATTCTTGTGTTCCCTTTCGACCCTATGACTTTCATGACTTTGTTCCAGATTGTTGACGTGGAGACTTGGTTATTAAGGGTTGATAAGTATTCGATCCATGTTTCCCTGTCATTTTGTATATAAGTACGACGGGCTGTAGCTCTTAATTTTTTAAATTCAATTTTATTTTCGAGGGTATCTTGTTTTTTTTAGCCTGTTGAATGCGTGGTTTTTTGCTTCCCTCGCTCTTTGACATGCTTCGTTCCACCATGGAGGGTGCTTTTTTGTTGATTTATTTGTGGTTTTTCCTACTGCAATTTCAGCTGTTTCGTTAATTAGAGAGGTAAACTTTGAGACGATATTGTCGATTGGAGAGTCAGTTTTTAGGAAATTGTTTTGGAGGTGATTAATTTCAATATCTAGGATCTCTTTAAAAAGTGCCCAGTTAGCTTTTTTTAAGTTCCATTTGGGTGAGTTAGTTACATTAGGTTCTGAGCTGGGGAACGTGATCTTAATTGGAAAGTGATCACTATCATGAAGTTCTGTCAAAGTATCCCATTGGAGTTTCGGTGCAATTTGTAGGCTACACAGAGAAACATCGATTGCACTAAAGGTCCCGTGAGCGATGTTGTGATGGGTTGGAGATCCATTGTTAAGTATGAAGAGATCGTGGTTATCAATAACGTTTCCAATTTTTTTCCCTCTAGTATTTGTTTTTGTGCTGCCCCAGAGAGTGTTATGAGCGTTGAAATCTCCTAAGAGTATAAAAGGTTTTGGTAATTGAGTAATTAGGTTATCTATTTCAGATTCTTCGAACTCGTAGCTGTTGGGTAGGTAGATATTGCATAAACAAATTGATACCGGAGTAGATATTTTGATTGCAACTGCTTCAAGATTTGTTTGTAGAGGGATTTCTTTGAATTCAATTCCGTTTTTAATGTAGGTGGATACCCCTCCACTTGCGTGGCTGAAATCGACTCGATTTTTATTTAGTTTGTTGTAACCCCGGATGTCGCCAAATGAATTGTTGCTAAAGTTGGTTTCTTGCAAAGAAATTATTGCAGGATTATGTTCTTTAATTATAATCTGTAATTCTCGGATATGGGTTCGAAACCCGTTAAGATTCCACTGAAGAATTTTCATTGCCCTTGATTAGTCATAATTTTCGTCTGAAGAATCAATCATCGATTCGATGTCCTCGACATGGGATCCAGGTTGTTGTTGTTTGAGTTTGTTGATTAGTCTGGTAAATGCCATTTTAATTTTTCGCTCTAATAATAAAGGGTATAATCTCTCTAGTGTCGATATTAGTTCTGAAAAATTTTCGGTGTAGTCAGTGACTATGGGGGTTATATTTTGGGCTCCTCTGCAATTTTCAAGAAGTAATTTAAGTTGTTCGAAGTTCAAAATGTACTCTGAAGGTTTGTTTTCTAAAGTTTCTTTTGTGGGGAGAAGCAAGTTATGAAAGTCTGTCGGTTTTTTAGTGTTTTCGGTTGTTTTAGGTTTTTTCGTTTTCCTATTGTTCTGGGATCGGGGAGGGTTATCTGTCGTTTCGCGTGATGGGAGGGTAACAGTTTCGGTAGGAGTGTCGTCTGACATGTTGGATGAAGAAAGAGCACGTTTGGATGCGTTTTGGCTCGGATTTAGATTAGGAAATTCCGATTGAGATACTTCAATTAATGGATTAGGTTGATTATCGGTATTGTTTTGATAGGGATCTATATCGTGGGATTGTTGATTGTTGTTGTTGTTGGATACGCAGTGTTTAGCGAGGTGCCCGGTTTGTTTACAAATAAAGCAGGTGGTACTTTCCGAGGCGAGGAAGATTCGATAAGCGGTGTCTTCATACTGAATAAGCATTGATTCAGGTAATCGGTTTGCTTCATCAGGTTGGATATACATTTGTCGACGGAAACTGAGTACGTGGGAGAATCCTTCTTCAGCAATGCCTGCTCTTAAGAAGGTTATTTTGGAAGATAGCTTAATTTCTTTTTTCTGGAGTTCTTCTTCGATTATCTCGTGGGGGATCACTGGTGAAACATTTGAGAGAATAACTCTTTTCAATGGGCTAATTAGTGGTCGCATTCCCAAAAGCTGGTTTTCAACTAGGATGTCTTTATGATTTTCGGTGAGGTCTTTAACTATTTCTTTGCTGGAGAGAAAGAGACAGATTCTACCATTAGAAATCTTAGAAGCAAATTTTATGTTTTCACTTTTGGTAAGGGTACCGAGGGCCTTCACGTATGCTTTTAATTCTATGCCTTCACAGGCTTCAATTAGTAAACCTTGCTCTTTTTTAGGGAAAATTTCAGAAGTGGCGGATGCGTAGTATTTTTTGTTGGAGGAGTTGGTAGGTGTCATGTTGGGATTGAGAATGGTAGGGTGATCTTGTCGATTTGAGGATGCGGGTTGCATTTTGGTGGGGGAGTGCAAGTGCACTCCTCCTGAGTTTTCAACAAATGTTATACGTTGTGGGGATTATAATTCACGGACACAAACACTTTAAATTTCACTTGGTTTTGAAACGTCAAAATTCTCGGAACACTCGCACTATGATCGCTTGTCGTAAACACAACCTTTCGCGACGGTAGTTGAGCCAAGACTGGAAATTAATCTTCTCTGTTAAAAATTAACATATTTGTTGTAAAATTTAATTATTTGGCTAAAAATGATCTTATTTGTATAAAATTCAACTATTTGTTTAAAAATTAACTTTTTTGTAAAAAATGCATGCATTTTGTTGAATATTCGTGTTTTTTTGAGAGGAAATTAATCGTTTTGGTTAAAAAGTCAACTATTTTATTAAAAAATTTTGGTGGTAATACAATAATTTTTTAATTAAAAATATAACTATTCCATTTATGGTTAGAAATTTATCTATTCAATTTTTCGTGAAAAATTGATCGTTTTTAGTTAAGAATTCTACAATTTGGTAGAAAATTAATCTTCTTGGTTGAAACTTCAACTACTTGGTTGAAAGTTTAACTATTTTTTTGAAAATCGTTCCTTTTTTTAAACTTCATTCTTTGAATAAAAATTTAACTATTCCAGTTAACGATTCATAACTTTAACTGCAAATTTATCCCTTTGATTGAAAATTTAAGCATTTTGTGATAATTTGTTATTTTTTAGTGAAAAATGAATTTTTGTTAATTGAAAATCTAACTATTCAATTTTTAGTTAAAGATTAATCTTTTTGTTATTTTATTCAACTGCTTGGTTGAAAATGTATTTATTTATTTTTTAAATTAATGTATTTTGTGAAAAATTCTTCTTTTTTTCATGTATAAATCATGTATTTGTTTGAAAATCCAATTATTTTGCTAAAAATTAATCTAATTTGTAGAAAATGCCACGAATTTTTGAAAGAGTACTTTGTATTGTTGAAAATTTAACTATTTTGTTGAAATTTTTTATGGTAATACATTAATTGAAAAAATAAAAAGGTAAATATTCAATTTCTGGTTGAATATTCATCTTTCTGTGTTGAAAGTTCATGTATTTTGTTGAAAATTCGTATTTTTTGGTAGAAAATTAATCTTCTTTGCTTAAAATTCATGTTTTTGGTTGAAAATTTAACTATTCGGTTGAAAATTAATCTACTCTATTAAAAATTAAACAATTTGATTAAAAAGTATCCTTTTTGGTTGAAAGTAAACTGTTTTGTTGAAAAATCGTGCTTGCGGAACATGAGGATTAAACTATTTTGATGAAAATTCGTCTTTTTTTGGCTGAATTCAACTGTTTTTTATTTGAAGCTCAAATCGTTTTTGGTTGAAATATCAACTATTACATTTTTTGTTGAAAATTCATCTCTTTTGGTTGACAAATAATTTCTTTGTAGATAATTCAACAATTTCATTGAAAATTAATTTTTTTTTGGTTCAAGATTCATCATTCTAGTGGAAAATTCAACTATTTTGTTGAAAATTGAATTATCTTGTTAAAAATTCAACTATGTGGTTGAATTCATCTTTTTGGTCAAGAATAGCCTAAAATTGGTAACGTAGTTTATGGACGGCCCCTTAGTTACAATCAATTGAGAATTGAGCTTGTCTTTTATTCTTTCTAAAAAAATGTTTAATATTATTCATAGCATTTTTGTACATTACATTGACTAATTTAAACCGATTCTCAAGTCACATAAAAATTGAGTCCTTGGCAGAGATAACGTTAGATCGACAAAAATATATTTCTGCCGAAGGATTATCTCTTCTACGTCATTGATCAAACAATATCATATAGTAAAGTCAACATACATATGCTCACTGTTTCAATAAAGTTTCAAGAAAAACAGATTTTTGTTATCTGTGCTAAGGCTTCATTTTGTATTAAAATGATCATCCCTCCACCAATTCCATTCTATAGCGCCCGGAAAATGCCCCAAAATGCAAAATAGCAGTTTTATGTGAAATTCATGCTAAAGCCGGCATATTTGGGAACTTTTCAATATGAATTATTTTTATTCGATAAGTGAAAAGTTTCCCAGTATTTTGAAACTAATTTTCAATTATCAAAACAAATTTTCTTTGTGTAAACTATATTTTTGGTTCCAATGATAAAGTTGATAAATGTCAAGACTATTATCTCCTCTCAACCATATTTTTCAATTAATAGATTCAATGCTTTCACGATGATTCATTATAATAAATTTAGAGGAGATTTTTCGGGTTTCAATTCAAACGTCGGCAAGATTCGTAGTTTTGCACACGATTGAAACCCGAAAAATCTCCTTTAGAAATATTTTTCAATTGTTTAAACAATTCCCATTTGAATAATTATTTTTTCTATCAAATTGTGAAAAGTGAGTATTTTCTGAAATTAGTGACACAGTTAACAAATGTTAAAAGTAATATTTTTTTCTTCAGAATATTTGGCAATTGTTTGAAAAAATTGTTCATCCTTTAAATCGTAAAAAGTTATTATTTTCTGAATTGATGACGCAGGTAATGAATGTTGAGTGATATTTAAAAAAAAATACTAATGTCGCTAATGACTAATACACTATGTAGCTTATTACTCAGTATTTTATTTTATCAGTGAAATCGATCTGAAAAAAACTATCCATTACTTAACTGTTGAATATTATTTAAAAAATGATTATTGTTTAAAAAATTAGCATATAAGTTCTGAAATAAGAAAATACTGAATAATAAGCGATATAGTGTGAGAGATTAAAAAAAAACTAGATTTTTCTCCACCTTTCCTATGAAAAGGCGCAAGTGAATGATTATTAATTGTTTAAATAATTTCAAACTGGCTTAAACAATGAGTATTACACTTAACATTCATTAACTGCATCATTAATTCCAGAAAATGGTACTTTTCAAGATTTCCAGGGAAGAAATTTTGTTTAAACAAAGTAAAGACATTTCTAATACTACTTGTGATGTATCACGTTACCAATAACACCAAACAAATGGAACGTTTCTCATTTATATAGCCACTATCGAATTACTCAATATTTCAATCAATCGAATTAGTAATTTTCTATTAATCTATAGGGACTCAATTTTGTCTAATTGAATTAGTAGAATTTCATTACAGTAAATAGAAAAATTTCACTAAGTTGGATTTAGAGAGTACAATAAAAAAGACTTTCATTTTCTTACGGAATGATTATCCTTATTTTTCAAATTATAGCCAGGACTTTGTTTGAGTTAAGATTTTTTAAATTGAACAAATGGCTGGGTTCTCAGAGGCCACGACCTAATATTACATTTGTATAATTATAAATTGTTTGAGCAAGTACAAAAAAGCTAAAGAAAATACTTTGAGTTTTGACTGCACATTTGCTGAGTACAAGGAGTCATCGTGGCTCAGACGGTATCGTCATTGTCTCATGTCCCAACACTGCCGCCTTGGCAGCCACGCTGCTGGCGTGGGTTCGATTCCCAAAGCAGGAACCAAGGCTAGATGTATTTTCAGAAAGCTTTCGCTTCCGTCCTTTGGTGCACTACCAGAGCCGGATTAACCCTGTCCGGGCCCCTAGGCAATGCAATCACGTCCCTCCAGGTTGATGGAGGGATGTGAGTAACTTCCAGATGATCGACTCCAGGAATCCTGTACGGAAAAAGAGGTATTTTTCCTATGTTACCGTAGAGGGAATACCTATATTAGCATATGGATTTTGACTATGTCAACATAGGAATTTTTCCTATCTAATTCGAAAAAAATCGTTTGGAAACTACATATTTCACATTTTTGTCGGATTTAGACTATAGGCAGGTGAAATGAGCAAACAAACCACACAATAAATGTAAAATTCATTTATTAAGAATCATTCTTAATTATAATTTGATATTTTTCGAATGGTAAATGCTCAAAATTTTTTGAAATTACAAAACGAAAATATTCTTCTGGTTTTCTGTTTCCAAATATTTGTTACTAAGAAAATTCGAAGTGTATTAAGAAAAATTTTAAGTTGCCATGGAAAACAAAATTTTTTAATTGCAATTAATGATGATTAATCATGATTATTGATCATTAATCGTCATTGATAATCATCGATTATTGTTTTTGGAATTTATGTACATGAGAATAATTCCTATGTTAACATAGGATTTAACCTCATGTTGTCATAGGGATAATGCCTATGTTAACATTGGGATTTTCCCTATATGCCATAGGAATAATTCGTATGTTACATAGTAAAATATCCTATGTTGATATTAGAAAAATACCAATGCCAACATAGAAAAAGTACCCCTTTTTTCTTCATGTATTACTACAATGTCCTTTATCAAAAATTCAAACTTCTGTTATATAATGTAGTTTATAGATAATTTCATTCTGAATTAACTTACGTGCAATGATAATTCACCTACACGCATAACACTGTGTTACAAAAAACAAAAATTTGGAGACACTTTTATGGAGACCTAGCACAAGTTGTAGATCTAGTAAAACTAAGAAAAATTGTAAAGGAGAAATTTTCCATACACCCCCAAAATCTCATTTTTTGGCCAAAAAATCGTTTTTGGGAGTTTTATCAGAAAAATCACTCATAACTTCCCTAATTTTTATCCGATTCGCTATTATTATTATTCGCTATTATTAGCTACTACTTGTTACTAGATGGTTCTGTATGAATGGAGTATTTCTCCAATTGACATGCGTCGAAAAAAATACTGATATTGTTGTCGAGGAATTCCATACAAATTTTCAGAAAAACTTTTCATTCGATAAAACGTTTTTTTTTTCTTAGAGCGTGCACGGGCCCCTAGTCGATGCGGGGCCCCTAGGCAGTTGCCTACTCTGCCTAATGAATAATCCGGCCCTGTGCACTACAGTTTATAATTAACCCTACAGTACAGTCGCTAATGACCCTGGCAGTTAATGCGGCTGTAAACTTTCAATTAATAAAAAAAAAGTTTGCTAAATAGAATATAGCATCTCGAATATACCAATAATTCACGATACTTTGGGGAAATAGTCTCTCACAAGGCGCACATAAAACTTTGCCCAACACTCACGATGGAAATGCGACTGAGAAGACTGTCGAGAGACGACGAAGTTGTCGATTCCTTATCTGATGACGTCACAGTGGCCGAAGTGAGTACTTTTCCCACTAGTAGGAAAAGTGAGTATACTTTTCCGACTAGTGGG
>CAKNYM010033628.1:0-14415 GCA_932195095.1 Andricus curvator
ATTGTGATAAGAGGGTTGAAGATGAAGAGCGGGGAAGAAAGGGAGGGTGTGGAAGCGCTGCTACAGAGCATAGGGTGGAATAAAGGCAGGGTAGGGAAAGTTAAGTTGGAGGGGAGGAAGGAGAAAGAAGTGGCGGTTGTGGAGTTGGAGAGCTGGGAAGAAAAATTGGGGGTAATGAGAAATAAAAATAGGATAAAGGATAAGGAAGTGTTCATCGATCACGATTTGACGAGAAAGGAAAGGGATGTACAGAGAATGCTGTACGACAGGGCTAGGAGGGAGAGGAGTGAAGGGAGATCGGCGAAGGTAGGATATCGGAAAATAAAAATAGACGAGAAAATGTGGGTGTGGGACGAGGAGAAAGAGGTGTTGAAGGAAGTGCAGGGGAATTTGTTTCGTAGGAAGTAGGGGGGCGGGGGTAATGCAGGGTAGAGGAGTTGTGAAGGTGCTTTACTGGAACGTAGCAGGGGTAAAGAAGAAGGATGAGGAGTTCTGGAGGTATATCCAGGAATTTGATGTGGTAGGACTGGTAGAGACGTGGGTGGAAAGAAAGGAATGGGATAGAATAGAGCCAAAGCTGCCAAGGGGGTATAGGTGGAGACTCCAGGAGGCGGTCAGAGTGAAGAAGAAAGGAAGGGCTAGTGGGGGAATTATAACGGGGATTAGAGATGGATTAGAGGAAGAAGCTCACGGAGAGGTAGAGGGGGAGGGAGTGCAAATGAGGAAAGTAAAGATAGGAGGGGGAATGTGTAAGTTTGTGACAGTGTACAATAAGGATGGGATGGAAAGAATTAAAGAAAGGGTGGAAGACCTGTTAGGTGAAAGAGAAGAGGGTATGGTTGTACTGGGTGGGGACTTTAACGCGAGGATGGGGAGGGAAGGGGGCCTTTACAGGGAAGGGGAGAGCTTCGAAAGGAACTCAAAGGATAGGTTAATAAATAAGGAGGGGGAGATTCTAAGGGACTGGATGGAGGATAGAGGCTGGGCGGTGGCAAATGGTATGGCAACTGGGGACGAAGAGGGAGAATACACATACGTAGGTAAGGTGGGGGTATCGGTAATAGATTATGTAGTTATGAATATGCAAGGGTGGGAGGAGATGGAGAGATTCGCAGTAGAAGGGAGGGTAGAATCAGACCATCAGCCATTAGGGTTGTGGATAAGGGGTGAGAACGGTGGAAGGCAAGGTGGGGAAGAAGTGTCGACGGGGGAGAGGGTTAGCTGGACGAGGGAGGCGATAGAGAAATATAAGGAGCAGTTAGGGAACGTACGCTTCGAAGGGGAGACGGTGGAAGAGATATGGGAGGATTTAAAAGAGAAAGTGAAAGGGTGCGTGCAAAAGAAGGTATTCAAAAAGAAGAAGAAAGGAATGGTGAAGCCGTGGTGGGATAGGGAATGTAAAAAGATGAAAAGGAAGGTGAAGAGGAAGTACAAGAAGTGGAAAGAGGGTACTGCGAAAAGGGAGGAGTACGTAGAAATGAGGAAGGGGTTTAGATTGATGTGTAAGAAGAAAGAACAGGAAAAGGAGAAAGAGCTGGAGGAGGAGTTAGGAAATGTTAAGACAGAAGGGGACGTCTGGAAGATAATAAATAGGTTTAGGAAGCGTAGAGTAGGGATAAGCGACAAGATAGGGAGTGAGGAGTGGAGGGAGTTTTTTAAAGAATCATTTCAGGGCTCAGATTCAAGGAAGAGAGATGATGGTAGTAGAAGAACGGGGGAGGCAGAGATGGAGGAGTTGAATGACGAGGAGATAGAGAAACAGATAAGGAAGTTAAAAAGGTCAAAATCAGCAGGGCTGGATGGGCTAGAGAACGAAGCATGGCTGTTTAGTACACAAGAGGTTAGGGAGAGGCTGAAGGAGGGAGTGAAGAAAGTATGGAGGGGGGAGGGATTCCCACGAGGGTGGAGAGAAGGATTAATAGTGCCTCTGTATAAGAAAGGAGAGAGGGATAGGCAGGAAAATTATAGGGGGATTACGCTAATGAATACGGCGTATAAAGTATACGCGATGGTAGTAGCGGAGAGGCTGCGGAAGGATGTCGAGGGGAAAGGAATATTGCCAGAGACGCAGGCGGGCTTTAGGGCAGGTAGGAGTACTATCGACAATATCTACGTTCTACAGCACGTGGTGGATAGAGAATTAGCGAAGAAGGGATCGAGAGTGTACGCGTTTTTTGTGGATCTAAAAGGCGCGTTTCCGTCGGTGGATAGGGGGAGGTTGTGGGAGGCGATGCAGGAGAGGGGAGTGGAGAGAGGCCTGATCGAGAGGGTAAGGGAGATATATGAAGAAACCAAAGATAAGGTAAGAGGAGGACAGGGGATTTCGGAGGGATTCTGGATGGATAAGGGGTTAAGACAAGGGTGTCCGCTTAGCCCGACGCTTTTTGCGATTTTAATTGCGGATATGGAAAGTAAGCTGGAGGCCGGAGTGGTAGGAGGAGTCAGGATAGGAGGGGTTAGAATTTGGTCGCTAGCGTATGCAGATGACATAGTGTTGTTGGCAAAAAGCGAGGAGGCCTTAAAGGAAATGATGAAGAGGTTGAGAAAATACCTGGATAAGAATAGGTTAGAACTGAATGCGGAAAAGTCCAAGGTTATGGTTTTCAGAAAAGGAGGTGGAAGGGATAAGGAAGGGGAGTGGAAGTGGAAGGGAAAGGCGGTGCAGGCGGTGAAAGAGTTTGTGTACCTGGGCTTCTTGTTTCGGAGGAATGGCGGAGTGGGTGGTCACATAAAAGAGAGAGTGAGGAGGGCAAATGTGGTGATGAGGCAGGTGTGGGGGTTGGGAAAGAAGTTATTCGCGGATGATTTTGGGAGGAGAATGAAATTGTTTGACTCACTAGTGATGAGTGTACTATTGTATGGAGTAGAGGTGTGGGGGTGGAAGGAAAGCGAAGAGGTAAATAGGATACAGGAGAGGTATGTAAAGTGGACACTGGGGTTGGCAAGGAACACGCCTAATTATATTGTCAGGAGGGAGACGGGGAGAACGAGTGTAGGGATTCTAGCGGGGAGTCGAGCGTGTAAATATGAGGAGAAATTTTTGGAAGAGGGGGGAAGTAAGCTGGTTAGGGAGTGTTGGTGGGAGTAGGAGAACAGGAGAGGGGGTGGGAAGATGGAGGTTGAAAGAGAAAGGTATTTTAGAACGAATGGACTGCATATTGATGAATTGAGAAGGATGCATGAGGAAGGAAGGAAGGTATATGAGTTGGTTAAGAAAAACAGCATGGAGAGAGAGAAGACAGCAGAAGAAGAAAGAATAAGAGAGACAAGGTTTAATGGGAACTACGTGTGGATTATGCCAAGGGCGAGAGCGCAATATTTGTGTGAGAAAGGAGAGAAAGGAAGTCAGGAGCTTATAGCGAGGATGAGATGTGGGTGCATGGAGGGTTTCAATAGGTTTTGGCTCGATAGGGAAAAGAGGATGTGTGAACTATGTGGGAAGGGGGAGGCAAGAGTGGAGCACTGGTTGGAGGAGTGCGTGGAGGTGGAAAGGAGTGGGATAAGCATGGAGGTATTGATGCATGAAAGGGGGGACAAAAGGGCAGTAGCATGGGTGAAGGGAGTATTGGATAAGATGGAGAAGAAGAGAAGGAAGGAGGAAGAGGAATGGAGAAGGAAAGATTGTAAATAAAGGAGGAAGTAAATATAAGTAATTGTAAATATTGTAAATAGTAGATAAGTATTAGGTATTAGTCGCGGAGGCAGAGTATGGTAATGCGAGGCAAGCAAGAAAGTAGGGACATGCGAGCGAGGCGTGGCGAAGCGAGGAAGGCAATGCGATAAGAGCGAGCGGCGTTAGATATAAGGTGTGGAAGGATGTTAGTTTTAAGGCTTAGTTGTAAGAAAATTCTGTAAAAAAAAAAAAATGGAAGTGTAAGCAAGTCAATTTTTTAAGGCCAGCAGGCTAAAAAATAAACGTTTATCTATCTATCTATCTATCTAATATCCCTGGGATTTACTGTGTTGCCAATCAAATAAATCTTTATTAAAAACGTATTTTTACCACGAAAATTCTCTACGAGTTAACATGCTTAGGACGGAATATATTTGATATTGAAAATCTTCCAATAATGTGATGAAAAATTAATTACTATGATAGATTATGTGTGTACTAAAATTTGTGGATTGTGCGAAATTATGTGCGTACGTTTAATGTTCGAAACAGTTTAAGTGCTCGGAGAAATTCTCACGGGCATGAGAATATGCTCGACCTTTATGTGTTTTGAGAATTTAATGAGCATTTATGAGCATTTTGAATTAGGATTTAAAAAATCATATTTTATACTTTTATTCATAATAATTACATTATTTAAATTTCGCGGTGAAAGGTATCGCATCAAATTGGAAAGGGTGCTAAATATAAATGATACAAAAATCAAAGTAATAGAAAACATATTATTCGCATTAAACAGTGCCTTATTTAGGATTGCTACAATATCCCAATTTCTAAATTCTTCTAGGTATAAAACCAACCATACACGTAGAATAATAATAATGTTATGCAAAATAAATTTTGTTTCTAAATATATTTAAAATACTTTTTAGTTGCGTTTTCAAGTCAAAAAGATAAATTATCAACCACAGAAACGAATTTTCAACTGAAATGATGAATCTTCAACCAAAAATAGTTGAATTTTCAAGCCAAAAGATTAATTTCCGACCAAAAAAGACTCATTTTCAACAGAAGTACATAAACAAAGCACATGAATTTTCATCTGAAAAAAATCAATTTTCAAACCAAAATTAGAATACCTACAATGTCAGAAAAATAAGTACTCAAACAAAAAAAGCGAATTTCCAAC
This sequence comes from Andricus curvator, assembly GCA_932195095.1. Lineage (NCBI taxonomy): Eukaryota > Metazoa > Arthropoda > Insecta > Hymenoptera > Cynipidae > Andricus > Andricus curvator. The sequence continues at coordinate 4,803 of CAKNYM010033628.1, forward strand.
AAAATAGTTTTTTTTTCATAAAAAAATTATTTTCAACCAAAAATAGAAGAATTAAATTTTCAGTTAAGACAATCAATTTTCAACCAAAAAAATGAATGCTCAACAAAATAATTCAATTTTAAACTAAAAAAGATGAATTTATAAACGAAAAATATTAGATTGCAATTTGCAGTCGGCAAAGTGAATTTAAAAAAAAACGAGTTTTCAGCAATATTAATTATTTTTCAACTAAAAATATCAATTTTGAAGCTAAAATGGAATAGTTATATCTTCAGTTGAAAAAAATAATTTTCAACTAAAAAGAAACGAATTTTCAAGCAAAGAAATTAATTTTTAATCACAATGATGAATTTTCTGCAAAAAGTATGAAATTTTGACCAAGTAGTGGATTTTTCTATCCAAAAGATGAATTTTCTATCAAGAAAAAAATATTGTTTTAACCAGTTTTTTTTTCAATGAGAGAAAGGAATTCTTAGCCAAAAATAGAACAGTTGAATTTTTTACTAAACAGATCATTTTTTAATGAAAAAGATTACATTTTTATCAAAGAAGGTAAATTTCCCACATAAAATAGAATAGTTAAAGTGAATTTTCAACTAAAATGAAGAATCTTCAACTAAACAAATTTAATTTTTAACCAAATACATGAATTTTAAACTAAAAATATAAATTTTCTACCAAAAATAAAGTAGGATTATTTTCAGTTAGTAGAATAAATTTTCAACTAAAAACCAAACGAATTTCCAACAAATGAATTTTCAACCAAGGAAATTCATTTTTAACCAAGAAGGTGAAATTTCAACTAATGAGAGTGCTCTTTTACCAAAAAAAGACGGATTTTCAACCAATAGTTCAATTTTCACCGAAAACTGATAAATTTTCAATGAAATAGTATAATTTTCAACCAGCAAGAATTAACTTCTATAGAAAAAGATAAATTTTCGACAAAAAATGGAAGTTACATTTTCAGTAAAAAAAATTAATTCTAAATAAGAAACATCTCATTTTCAACCAAATGTTTTAATTTTCAAAAGAATTTCCAACCGAAAAGATGAATTAGTCAACAAGAAGATTAAATATTCGCCCACAAAATTCGAATTTCCATTAAAATACAGGAATTTTAAACCGAATATTTGAATTTTTAACATAAGAAGATAAATTATGAACCAAACATGTACGAGTTAAGTTTTCAGTTAAAACAATTAATTTTCATCTAGAGAACATAATTTTCAAGAAAATAATTAAATTTTGAACAAAAGAAAAGTTTTTCAAGTAAAATGATGAATCATCAACCAAATAAATGAATTTTTAACAACGCAGTTCCACTTCCAACTAAGTAATGGAATTTTCTACTAAAAAAGATGAATTCTCCACGAAAAACGTGATATTTTAACCAAAAAGGATTTTAATTTTATACCAAAAATAGTTTAATTCAACCAAAAAAGATTAATTTTCTACAAAGTGGTTTGAATCCTCAAGGAAAACAGATTAATTTTCAACCAAATAGTTGCGATTTTTAACCATAACGATAAAATTAATTTCAACTTTAATTTATCGAAAATTCCCTAACTCGTCAGGTTAGTCAGGTTATCTGACCTGCAGCAATTCTGTAATTTGCAAGAAGTATATGTTTTTTTCACTCTAGAATGTTCTTGTAAAAATACATGTATTAATTATGATATATATTTGTTTAAACAATAAGTGCTTTAAATTCTCTTTAATGAGCATATTCTCGAGAGCATTTGCTCAACATAAATTCATGGGCATTTAAGAACTCTACGTACGTTACAAATATTCAAGACAGGCTTAACATAATTTGTTTTTGCCATTCATACATCTTTTTTGCTACACCCTTAAATAAATCATGAAAGTCATAAAAAAATTTAATTATAAAAGTATATTTAGTATTGTATTCTTCACATTTTTACTGTGTTTGCTATTATAATATTATACAAAAAATACATTCAATGATAAAAATTATAGTTTAACTGGCAACACTTTCTGTGAACAACATTTTTAATAGTAATTAATACGAATCATTATAATGGGGTCGTTGCATGAATTTTAGGTAATATATTTTTTAAATACTGCATAACATTCTGAACATTTTGGTGCATTTAAAAAAAATTTTGAAAACTTCATTGTGGAGAAAAAATTTTTTTAAGAAAAGTATTGAAATCCCTATTCTAAAGCTCTGTGACCTTGAAACGTCACTTCCCAAAAAGCGCTTAACCAATCAGAATAATGATCTATTGACTAACGAAGTATCTAGCAGACAGCTGGCGAAAATTCAATTTACAATTTCTAACAGAGATATTTATTTACTTATAATTGTCGAAAAGCAATACAATTTTTCTTAAAATATAAAACCTTAAAAAATATAGTAATGAATAATATCATTCAAGTGCGCGAGAATGAAATGTTTCCAAAAATAACCTCAATTTGAATATCTTTTACAATAGGTTATGTTTACTGTTTACCCATTCAGTCGCTAGTGGCCATATTATATTCCATCACCAACCGGACAACCGCGCCAATCAGAATGAAGTACTTCCTGCAAAGTACTTCCCGCAAAAATTAAAAAAATATACTTTTTAAACATTAAAAAAAAAATTTTAACTTGATTTAAAAAAACTTTCCTTCCGTAATTACATTATTTTTTTGGTGTTCTTTTAATTTTACTAGAAAAAAAAATTATTCGAAAATATGCAACAACCCCATTGTTAATTTTTAATTACAATAATTATAATTGATTTATGTATAATAATTAATTATTGTATTTGTAATTAATAATTATAGAGATATTTAGTATTGTATTCTTCATATTTTTTACTATGTTTGCTGTTACAATAATTATACAATAATTATAATGATGATGACATTAATTGTAAATTATCGATTAATTACTTCGTTTATAATTATTAGGTATTATTTTTTTTGTTATTATTAATTAATAACTAATTATTTTACTTGTCATTATTAATTATTTATTAGGATTTGTAATAATGTAAATAATAAAACCATTACTTTAGCCGACTGTGCACAACTAGTACAAATTATTTATAATGATTTCTGTAATTAAAAGCACAATACAAGAAAATTTTCAAACTCTCTTCGTTCTTTTCAGAATCGATAGTGTGAATAGTATGGGATTACAATTCTTCAAATATGTTGCAAAGAAGCACTTTAAATTTTTTAATAGCACGCTCTTTTACATTTCATACTCTTTATAAATATAAGATATATGTTCCTGATTTTTATTTTAGCTTTATACGATTATTTATTATTTCTGTTTTCGAGTTTTTTCTGCAATTAACACATGCAGCGTTGAACCTGCTTTAAACTTCCCGCTTGACGTCCTTTTAAAAATGGAGGTCGCTGTACGAATTTCTACGGGCCATTTGATTGGTTCACTTTTTTTTAGTTGCGCGTGGCGAGACCAACCATAGTTTCTTGGATCATGGTTGTTGTTCATTTTTATGTTTCAAATATTGTAAACAGGTAGTTAATGTTACGCAAAAAAGTACTGTAATTTTTTCACATCGTTTTATTCGCTAACACGCAAAACAATCAGGCAGGAAGACTACTATAAAAAGACATTTGCTTCCGCCGATGATTTATCTACAAATGTAGACGGTTCTCAAGATTATGGATAAATTAAAATTGTTAATTAAATCTGAATTTGCCAGCCGGGCTTTGGCAGGCAGATCACAGTTTATTTGCTCGTATTTCAAGTAAGTCTTACTTTTCAATATAAAATTCAAACAAGGCTGCGGCTAGCGTCATGTAAAAAACGTGCCTCAAAATGCAAAGTAAGGGGCACGTGCAAACCCTAGCGAGCCTCGAATTTTAAGGCTAGGGGCACAGACACTAAACGATCCAGCCCTATCGGACCGACCCGAATTTTGCATAGGAGCTCTGGCTAAACTTTGATGCCAGCCGTGAACTAATCCGCTGGCGGCGCTGCTGCGCTTCTTGCTGACAAATGCATTAGTTATAAGGGCAAAATAATTAAATAATTAATAAAAGAATATTTTCTGAACAAGAAAGGGCCTGAAAATTTTTATAATTTATTCGCAGATATATAAACATTATTTTAAATATTGAAAATCTGTTCAAAATTTCCAAGATATGGAAAATAATGCATAAACAAGTATACGTGTTCTAAAAGAAATTTGGAATAAGTGTTTAAAATCCTTGATAAAAAATTTATCTGTAACATAAAATCAGTTTTAAAAAATATAAGGATTAAAAAAAAGAAATATATTTGTTATGTTATAAACAAATATATATATATATATATATTTGTTATGTTATAAACAAATATATATATATATATATATATACAGTGCAACCTCCGAATAAGACCGTGCTCGGGCTTGTAGTGGAATACAATTCCAAGAAATGAGTTACCCCCACCCGCGGTCCGAAATCGCCACGAAAAATTCTCGGCTCAACCTCTGAATAAGACCGCTTGCACTCGATGAATTTCACGTGCAAAGTGTGGCAACCTAACATAGATTGCGTAGTTCTAATCCAGTTTTTTAATGTTGAATTCGTGTAAGTAAGGATTATTTTAAATATTTCAAATATATTATTCTCAATAAGTGCAATATTTATTGTATTAGAAGTAAAGTAAAAGTTATTTTAACAAGGATTGCTAAATATGTTACTTCGTGTTACCTTTTTTGAGATAATTAAACAGTTTTATTAATATATTTGTATAAAAATGTATTATTATTAATAAGTATTAACAATAGATTAATGAAATTGATTACAATCAATTGAAATTTCTATTACTGTACTATTATTCAAAGCATAAATTGAGATCAAAATGCAATTTCCACGTGCGGTCTTATTCGGAGGTTCGCCCCCGATTCGATGATGCGCGAAGTAGTGGGGGCAACTTTCGAACGAAGATGAGGAGAAGCGGTCTTATTCAGAGGTTGCACTGTATATATATAATTTAAAAATAAAGTTAAACAACCAGCGCAGGGTCCCACTAAGAGCAACTGCCATCCAAAAAATGTCAATAGCCCCCAGTAGCACCGCGGTAAATCACACCCACGGCCACGTCTCACAACCGTGAGATGGGTGGTCATAGGCGACGACGAAATCACAACGACAGGCCGGCGAAACCCTCGTGTGTCTTGAGGACACAAAGCGACCCAAGGATGACAGCTTTCTGCATCCATCTCGCAAGTGCCTTGGCATATTTTTGGCACGTGGGTATGGCTTTGAGGTTACGAATCAGTGATAGTTTCGCACCTCCGAGAGCACCTATCACAAGGACAATTACTTGTACCGAATATTTTGGGTACAGTCGTTGTAGCTCTCTTTTAAGGTCTTGATACCTCTCCTCTTTTCCTTTCTCCTTTGCAGTGATGTTGTATTCGGACGGAGCCGAGAATTCGATCACGAATATAGTTCGTTTCTCGAAGTCTTGGAGAACAATGTCAGGCCTCGAGTGCGCAACGGAGACTGCTGCCCGAAAATCGTAGTTCCAGAAAATTTGGCACTTCTCGTTTCGGACCATCGATTCTATCTCCCTTGGAGCGTTCGGCAGGGCAGGGTCGCGGCCAACGCCGTAAGAGCGACAAAGATGGTAATAAAGCACTCTTAGGGCCGCATTATGTCTGTAGATATACGTCGTTCCAGCGTGGGTCGGACACCCTGATAGTATGTGTTCTAGGTACGCAGCGTGTGCATGACACGCTCTGCACCTATCACTGGGAACTTCTTGACATAAAATGCGATCACGGTATGCTAAGGTGGAAATGACACCGTCCTGGCATGCGAAAATAAAACCCTCTGTACCTGAATTAAGCCCTGATGATTTTAGGAAAGCAAAAGTTTGCTCCTTCGACAAGGACTGTTTTTCTACATTTCTGTGAAAGTTTCCGTGCATTTTCTTGTCGAGCAGCTCTTGGTGAAAATTTTCAACCTCTGCTTTCTTCACTTTGGTTTTTAGAAGTGAAGCATCTAGATGAAGTAATGCACTCTCCTCACTTCTGATGTTAAAATTCAGGCCAAGGGTCTCGGCCGCTTGCTCCGCGGCTTTGTAAAGGACCGCTCCTTCGCCAATCATCTCGTGGTTCCTGACCATCTTTAGGAGAGGATCTCTGCCATTCGCAACTATGTAAGCTGTACTTAGAAGAATCCGGTTATGAAGACACTGGAGATTCAGAAGTCCGCGTCCGCCTTGACGGCGTGAAATACATAATCGCGGAACTGACGAATTGATATGCAAGCTTTTATGCATATGCATGATCTTACGTGTAATAACATCAAGGGCCTTAAGCTCGTTCTTCGTCCATTGAACTACCCCAAACGAGTAGAGTAGAACCGGGACGGCAAGCATGTTAGTCGCAGATACCTTGTTCAACGCCGACAGATTGGAAGACCAAATCTGTCGAAGAAGATGCTTGTATCTGCTTCGGAGAGATTCCTTCACTGATGTTACGTCCTGAATGCGGTTTTGAGGCACGCCCAGGTATGTATAGGTCTCTCCAGTATTAAGATGTCTGATAGCACAGATATCCACAAGCTCAGGGTCCTTGGGAACGCCAGTAATCTTTCCTTTCTTCAGATGAATTTTGGCACACTTTTCCAAGCCAAAGTCCATCCCAATCTCTCCTGTGTAGTTCTTGACAATATTTATAGCAGTTTGAAGTTTGCTTTTACCAGAGGCATAGATCTTCAGGTCATCCATATAAAATACATGAGTGACCTTATGCTCGCGCTGATTAGTGTCGCCACAGAGGTATCCAGGAGAATTTCGTAGTGCGAGAGATAGAGACAGAAATGTGATGCAAAAAAGCAAAGGGCTCATGGTATCACCTTGAAAGACGCCCCTCTGGAAGGTGACGTTGTTCGCTGTCACACGATAATTTCTAGATGAGATAGTAAATCTAGTTTTCCAAAGAGGCATCAATCTCTCTATGCAACTCACTATGTGTGGATGTACCTTCAAGCTTTCCAACAGACAGATGATAAGTCTATGAGAGGTTGAATCGAAAGCTTTCCGGTAGTCAATTCAGGTCATTGACAGGACGCGCTGATGGGGTGCAGCGTCTTTACAGACACACCTGTCAATTAGCAGGTTCTCTCGACAGCCTGCTACACCTTTTTTCGAGCCACGTTCTTCGTACATCTCTCGCCATACAGGCTCAATTCGTCGAACAATCCTGTTGTTTAGGACAGCTGTAAAGACCTTATACAGCCTGTTCAAACAAGTTATTGGCCTGTAATTCTCTGGGTTGGACAAGTTGCCTTTTTTTGGCAGGAGTATAGTGCGTCCTAACACCAGCCACTGCGGAATGGGCGTCTCCGACTTTAAATATGAGGTGAATATGCGGGCCAAATGTTGGTGTGTAAAAGTAAACTTCTTCCACCAAAAGTTCTTGATACAATCTGGTCCAGCAGCGGAATAGTTCTTCGTGCCTTTAAGTGCTTTTTTCACCTCTTCGGCAGTGATTGATGGACATTCCTCCTCAGATTTTATGAGGTTGTCGCAAAACTCCTTGAAGTGGATGATATTGTCAGTATCTTCTTTCAACTCTAGTGTTTTCGGGATCTTGTACACCTCTCTCCAAAAAGTTTCTACCTCCTTGGGCTTGGGTGGATTTTTTACAGAAACAGGTAGATCGCCGAAGAGGCGCGATGGGTCAGCGAGAAACTGTTGATTCTCCCTGATCCATCTCTCCCTCTTCTGTATTCTCCTCCTTGCGTCAGATAACAGCCGTATTTTGTCAACAATATGCTGCTTGATTGTCAGCAGCTTTGACTTGTTTAGTGTGTGATTCAAGATCCTTAGTGCTTGGGCGAACTTTCGAACCCTTTCCGTAAACGGTCTACCAGATGTTATGTAGTCAATCACACATTGAACACGGGACGCATTCTGTCTTGCCCATCCAATCTTCTTGTTCAGTTGATGCAAGCGTCTTTTGGTCTTCTGATCCATCGTCGGTTTCAGCCTTCGATTTGAATCAGCCAAAGCTCTCGCAGCACTATAAACTGAGCAATTGATGCTCCAGAGGCCGGACTCTTGCGAGATATCTCCACGAAAGATGGCATCCATTTCAGCCAGATCTTGGGGCTTAGGAGGAACTTGCATGTTAATGTTCCTTCTTGTAATGAAATTGCGATCATCTCTCAGAAGTTGCCTGCTTTTTGCGGTTGGTCTCAATGTCGCTTCCTCATCTTCGTCTGCACCATAAAGCAGCGGTTGGGGAAGCGCTCCGCGTACATATCCATTTTTCCGGAGGTTGTCGGCTTGATTTCGCAAAGACTGATGCGAAACGTGCTGAAGCTCTGGGTGTTTCTGGCACCACAGAGTGCGCATTAGGGTGGTCCAAAAATGCATTGGAAATTTTTTTTTTTTTTTAATTTTTATCGGGACACCCCCCAAATTTGTTCGAATCTACCCAAAAATAAATCCATTTTTTTTGTTTAAAAAAAAAATGATATTTAGGGGTGGCGCAAGCCCCATGTAGTTTAACATGTATTTCCCATAAGAAAAAAAGACGTTTTTGTAAATCTTATTCAGAATCATCAATATTATCTCAATCGAGTTGAAACTTAACATTTCTCTTCACAATTAGCCATAGAATACGAATAAAACATCACTTTTCAAAAACCAACACCATAAGTCTGTTTTATAGGGTCCCAAAGAAACCCCATAAGTGAAAAAATGGGTTTTGCGAGTTTTTGGCGCTAATTATGATTTTTTTGCGGTTTTTTTAATGCGAATTGTTTCTAATACATAAAATATTACTTTATACTGAAAATTAGATATTTTCATGAATTGTTTAAACAATTTCTTATTGGTTTTAGCAATTTTCTCATAGAATGGAGTTAGAAAGACGCGGTTTTTTCACAAATTTTCCATTTGTTGTCCAATTTTCAATTAGAGGGAAGTGATAGTTCATCAATGTTAACAATAGTCATTGTTTAAACAATTTATCATAATTATTAATAATATTATATTTGAATAATGCTAGAAAGATGCGTATTTTTTTGTTAATTTCTGGCTTTTTGTTAAATTTTCATCTGTAGTGAAGTAATAATAAATTCCAGTTAACAAAATAATTGTTTAAACAATTTATTATAATTATTAATAATATTATATTTGATTAATGCTAGAAAGATGCGGTTTTTTTTAAATTTCTGGCTTTTTGTTTAATTTTCATTTGGAGTGAAGTAATAATGAATGCAAGTTAACAAAATAATTGTTTAAACAATTATTTTTGCTAAATCTAATTAATTATCAAGTCACGCCTGATAAAAAATAAAGAAACAGTTGAAAATTTCAGAAAAAACCGCAATATTCTACCGATTAAGCAAAGAGAATATTATCAACAATGATAATAAATTGTTTAAACAATTATTTTGTTAACTTGAATTCATTATTACTTCTTTCCAAATAAAAATTAATCAAAAAGCCAGTAATTAAAAAAAACGCATCTTTCTAGTATTATTCAATTATAATATTATTAATGAGTATAATAAATTGTTTAAACAATTATTTTGTTAACTTGAATTCATTATTACTTCACTCCGAATGAAAAGTGGACAAAAAACCAGAAATTTAAAAAAAAAACCGCATCTTTTC
>CAKNYM010033637.1:0-68608 GCA_932195095.1 Andricus curvator
TTTTTTTTTTTTTGATCGAACATTTTACTATTTCGGTTGAAAATGCATTTTTTTGGGGTTGAATATTCAACTGTTTTGTAGAAAATTCGTCTTTTTGGCTTGAAAATTAACTTTGTTGTTGAAAATTCATATTTAAAATAAAAATATTTTTTTGATTGAAATATCAACTATTACATTTCTTGTTGAGAATTCATCTTTTTTGGTTGAACATTTAACTATTCGGTTCAAAGTTGAATTATTTTGTTAAAAATTCATTCTTTTTTTGTTTGAAGATTTATTATTTAAGTTGAAAATTTGATCCCTTTGGTCGAAAATTGAACTATTTTGTTGAAAATTCGTTTTTGTTGTTGTTATAAATTCAACTATTTTGGTTGAAAATTCATTTAATTGACTGAAAATTAACTTTATTTTAAAAATTTAACACTTTTGTAGAAAATTGGTCTTTTTGGGTTTAAAATTCAACTATGCCACTGACCTCAAACCGCTAATACATCCCACTACCCTGCACTATGACCCTTCCACCTCATTAACCCTGAAGTGGCTCGTATCAAAATATCAAGTATTACATATTTCGTTGCGAATTCAACTTTTTTGGGTCTCATAAATTTAATAAGAAATCCTTGAAAATACTATGAAAAACTACAAAATCCTTGAAATCGAATTAAATTCTTTGAAATATATTGTAATACTGTTGAATAATTTTAAGTACAGAGAAAACAAATTAACAATCCCGTAAAAATTCCAAAAAAATTCCATTGCATTTGTGAATGTATTTTGAAATACCATAAAATTTATGATTTTCAATAAATATTCCTTACCATCTTCGAAATCCTCTCAAATATGAGGAAATTTGAGAAAAATTCCAAGAAATTTGGTTAAATATCTTTAAATCAATTGAAATATTATCAATAAAATACTAGCATACCATGAAATGCAACAAAAATTTTATATTTTATAATTCTAAAATATTCAAAAATAAGGAATTCGAAATCATGCCAATTTGAAGAATCCATATGTTCCAAATTATAAATTACAAACTATCAAATATTGATAATATTTAAAAGCAAAAGCATCCGAATTTGAAACTAGTCTAAATTTTGAAGGATTTGAATTTGAAATCCATTTCATTTTTATACTTCCAGATGGCGCATAGTTGCATAAATTATATATAATAGATAATAATAATATTTTTGAAGTGATGCATAAAATTCTAAGAATTTTAGTACATATAAAAAAATGTTTGAATACTTCATTTTTGGGAAAAAAATATTTTTTTTTAAATGGGGAAAATCTCATTCAAACAACATCCGCAAAAAAATGTTCCAGCCAATCCTGGTCGGCTTGCTTAGAATGCTGATTGGTTAAGCGCTACTTACGCTGTTCCGCCTAATCGGCGATGCCTCATTTTCCCGCGAAAAATTCAAAAAGGGTACTTTAAAAAATATATTTAAACTTATTTGGAAAAACTTACCTTAATTCAGGTTTTAGTACTCTCTTAATTTCACAAGGAAAAAAAAATATATTTAAAAATAGGCAACTTCCACATTTCGAATAATTGCATGGAATTTTTAAAATAAAAATTTGAACAACAAAATAACAAATAACAAAGGTGAAGGTGCAGAATAAAAGAAGATCATTAAGTCTTTATTTTCTCTTCTGGAAAAAAGATCATGACGAAAGAAATAGGGACAGATTATAATATAAGCATTATAAATGCGTACACGCATACCTGTAGGCTAGGCATTATCTCCATTATCTACTCTGATTGCGTGCAACGGCCCGTGAAGTCATCCTGCTGGAATAACGAATAGTCACTTACATACAAAACACGCGTGTGTTTTGAATCTTCGTTAATATAGCGTGTCTTTGACGATTTCGAGATAAACTCTCGGCCTCTTTCTATTTATTCTACGACTATAACTATTACTGCGTGCCTCGATTAAAAATAAAACAATAGAATTAAAGTAGAATAGATAATTAGATATAGTTTAGGTAATAAATAAAATGATTCCTTTTAACTTCTAATTAACGAAGTCACGATTAGCATAGCTGCATACAAATAGGAAACGAGAAAGGGAACACTACTATACTGATGCAGGACTTAAATTAATTTATAGTAGTAGATTAATCTCTGGATTGGATTTTTTCAGAACTACAGTCCTGACTAATTTTCTCTTCCGTCGCTTCTGTTCTCCCAGTCAACTTGTATTTCTTACCAGAAAAGTGGTTGACGTAGTTGTCGTGACAAAAATTAGGTCTCTGGAAAAGATGGAATTTAATCTTTATTTACCGTCTCTTCTTTCAAATTTTTAAAAATGGTCACATTTTAATAAATAATGACTTATTTTTCGGGAAAAACATTCTTTCCAACTCTACTGCTTTAAATTTTGAAAATTATACATTACTCTTCAAATATAGTTATTTGCTTAAAAAATGTTGTTTTTTTTAAATTGTTTTAACGATTTGAGCCATAGAAAAATTGTCTTTCAAAACTGGAAACAGTAGAGTTGTAGAGAATATTTTCCCGAAAAAAACCGTCATTCATTGAAATTGAACCATTTTTAAAAAATTGGTAAGAAGCGATGGTAAGAAAAAATTCAATTGCAAATAATATTTTAAATGTTTTTGAAAGTTTAAAAAAAAATTTATTTAAAATAGTGTTTTTTATTTTACATGACATCATTAGTAATCTTATTTTGATTCTTAAAATCATAGGAAAACTGTTTGTTTTTTTCTTCAGAAATCTGATTTTTGGCACGATTTACTCAATTTGAATTAGAAATTTTTTCGATTTTTGAACTTTAGAAATTAACTGGACCCTCAATTTGGGCAACTGGTAATTTTTAAGGATTGTAAATTTTGAGCTTTTCGTTTGCTAGAGTTTTTACATTATGGTATTTTCAAATTAGAAATCTTTGGAATCTGAATATATTTTTTATTTATCTATCATTCCATTTGTTTACTAATTTTAAGGTTTGCAAATTTAAAACTTTAAAATTTTTAGAGCTCTTACATGTTGGTATTTCAAAATTTGAATATCTTTTATATTTTTATTTATTCGAATTTCGTCTTTTTAATATTTTTCTTTCTTGAACTTGAAGGCTTCCAAATTCTGAAGTATTTTAATTTGCATTTTTCAAATTTCGAAAGCTTTAAAAATTGAATTCTTTTTAATTGGGGCTATCGAAAGAATTCGAAATTTTGTGTAGTCATTTAAATCTTCTTTTTAAGCGCACAAATAATTATTTGGCATGTTAAGAATTTTACATCTGGTATTCAAATTTTTATTCTTTTTAAAGTTGGAAGTGCCTTCAAATATTTGGTGCTCTTTTAATTTGAAGGCTTATCAATTTCGATGTTTTTACTTGAAAGGCTTTTAAAATTTTGATTGTTTTAAATTTTAAAGTTCTAAAATTGAATTCCTTTCTCATTTTCATCCAGTCAAACTCAAAATCTTTCGAATTTTTTGAAGCCTTAAAATTGGGGATCCTTTTAAGTTTTCGTAATTTTTTTATTTGAAAGTTTGGTCATTTCGAATGTCTCATTTTTTTAAAGATTTCAATTTAGAAAAGATCGTAATCTTGATCAATAATATTTTTTTAAATCGAAAGATGAACGCTTTAATGATTTGTCAATGGCAATCAACAAAACTAAAGCAGATTTTTCTGGTATTGCCAGATTTTCTATCTGGATTGGTCATGGTTGATTGGAGGAGGATAAACGTTAGGTATTTAAACTTATAATATCTGAAAACACAACTAGGATCAAGAAAGCAAAACGCCTACTTAGATTCATTGTAGAAAAATAATAACCGGTATGAGTTTCTTCTTTAAAAATAAAAAAATATACAAATAAGATTAGAAACAACCACCATGTGTAGTTGCTCAGCAAGTTCATGAACCTGAGAAAATAATTTCAAGTCTAAAAGTTGCTCTCCTCTCGGAAGGTGAATGTTAGTTTATTGATAAATAAATATATAAATAAAGAATAAAGGAAACTTATGAACAGCATTTGAATAATTATCAATGTGAATTGTTTTTCATAAATATAATATCAATGGAAATCAACGAAAATAAAAAATGCAAATTTAATTTTTGTTTCAGGCTAAACAACGTGCCTCCGTAAAATGGCTTCTGTCGAAGGCATACAACAATCGAGTCCCCGATAAACTTAGGGAACCTTATTATCGGGATCATGAGGTAAGAAAAAATTTTGTGGTAAAAATTGTAATTTAAAAATGGATCATTGCGTAATTAATAATTGAAATTCTTCGAAAAAGGTACGAATAATTTTCAGAGTCGTTGCCTATTTAATTTATTACTTCCGCATTTTGTATTATTATTACTTTTTTTATATCAGATTACGTATTTGAAGGGAACGGAAATAATTTGTAAAAACCTGCATTTATAAGTAGGAATCATGTAGTATAAAGTAATAATTTGTACAATATCAAAATTTAATAAACAGGAAAGTTGACTGAAATGATCTTACAATAATAAGTTTAGAATTTTTTTTTAAATATCTATTAAATGGAAATATAACAGAATTATTTTTTAGGGAAAACGAAACTATTGAACAAAACGTTAATAACTCTGGTTTTTCTTTTTTGTTTAATTATTTCAAATTTGAAAGCATAATTCTGAAAGAAATTGTCCCAATTTTAAAGAATCCAAAATGATAAATATTTGATTTTGAAAGTGTCCAAAATTTGAGGAATGATAAATTATATTATATTTTATGACAAAGATCCTAAATTTTTAAATATTTGATCAACCAAATGACGATATAACTATAGATTTTTGTTTATAGATCACCCAAATTTGGTAGTTTTTAAATTTTAAATCATTAAAAGTTCAAGTATTCTAGTAATTTCAAATTCGGAAAGGTGTAAATTCCAACGCAAATTAAACCACGAATAAATCGAATGCCTTCTAATCAGAAATCTTCATTGTTAACAGAAGGCAAAAGCAAAATTAATATTTCAAAGCTTCAACATTATTTCAAAAGCAACCAAAATCATCTGACTTATTTGATTTTAAAGACAAATTTTAAAATTTAGAAAAAATTAAAAACAAGAATGTTAAACCAAAAGTTTATGCAGTAAAACCATTCTCAAAACTTGTACGATTAACACTACAAATGTTGATTTATAATTTGTTCAGCTTATTTCCTACTTTTTACTCTATTGTATTTTATTTACTTAGTTTCTTTGGGTTTGAAATATGGAATTCATCCAGAAAATATGAAAAGTCATGTTGAGCTTAATAATTCGATGCAGCGATACGAGATAAAAAGGTTGATCTTAAAATCTTAATAACTTGGTCTGAGAGACTGAAAGTTGTGCAGTGGGTCGTGTCCTTGTTTCTCATTCGATACAACTGGGATCGTGAAAGTCACGAAGATGGCAAAGTATTAAACCATTAAACGCATTTCAAATTTTACTCACGCGTATTTTGCTTAAGTTCTGAACTTTCAATCTTTTTGGTTCAGTACGCAAGAAAAATTACTCCACAAAAAAAAAACGAAAAAAGCATTTTTTCGATTTTTTTTTTCAATTTTCAAAAAATAAATGTATCGATTCAATCAACATACATATTATATACATATTGTTAACAATACTTTATTATACAATTCATAAAATAATTTTAATTTCGAAAGTTGAAAAAGTTGTTCAATTTATCAAATTTAAGAACGCATTTAAAATCAACCTTTATGGAATCGTATATTATATTTAGAATATCGTAAAGCTTAACTTCGGTAATCGATTGATAATATTAAACATTATCTGCTCAAGGAGACACATGAAATTTATCGAATTCCAATCGCTTAAAACTTTGATGCTTTAAAATCTGAAGGTTTTCGAATTTCATACATCCTAATTAAAAGGCAGAAAATTTCGGTACATTCGGTAATCAATATTTTTTAATTTGTAGATTTTCCAGTTTGGAATCCAATACAATTTAAAAATCTTTTTATTTAGAGTTCTTAAAACTACGTAAATATGTTGAATTTGGTTTATTTAAATTATGAGAATTTTCAAATGGCCTTTTGATTTAATTTGAAATTCTTCCAAATTTGTAATTCATTTAAATATAGAATTTAGCCCAATATTGGAGTGCATTTAATTTTTGAATTCCTTTAAGCTCAGAATGATTTTAAATTCGAATGTTTTAACATTTAAGTTTTGAAAATTTCCAAATATTTATGGGTTTGAGTTCCAGTCCTTTTAAAATTGGAGATTTTGAAAATTCAAAGCTTTCCAGTTTAAACTGCATTTGAGTTTTTATATCTTTCTAAATTGAAAGGTTACCAAATTTAGACTCTTTTGTGCTTTCAATTTAAATGTTTAAAATTCGTAGACTTAATTTTAGAAATCCTTATAAATTTGGACTAAATTTTTGTTTAAATTTCTTATGCCTTCAGATTTTATTGTAGTTTGAATAATATTAAAAAGAAGGTCATAAATAAATAAATTTTTCCGGAAAATGTAAAATTGCCATTAAAGAATCATTAATAGATGACAAGGGTGTCCCATTCCGGAAAATCCAAAAGTAGGAAGGGCCAATTCTGAACCACAAATAATGCTCGTTGAGTCTTGCGATGACGTGACTTAATTATTATTAGCTCTTCTAGCCAAGCACTTTCAAATCTAAATTACAAACAGCACTACTCTGGAATAGAGGGTGTGAATCTACCCTCTTCACTCAGAGTGTCAACGTCTCTAGTCTGTTACGATTAAATTTTCAAATTTACATCTTACTCCTTACTTCTAAGTTTATAATGAGGTATTTGTGATTCTAAGTCGGACAATTCCGGTGATAACAAAAGTAACAATTATCGAGTTATTTTACATTCTTTCTCTTGAGGAAACTTCTTATTCTTGAGATTCTAGATGACATTGATTTTCAGGATATATAATCCTCAGAAAGCACCGGTAGACCTCTCGTTCCCGTTTTTCTAGCCGACCTAAAAACATACTTTTCTTGATGCATCACGAGAGTCCCACCCCCTTTAGTCTTTCACTTTTTTATTTTATTGTCATTATTCTCAAAATTTCAGTGAGAGATTTCTCTAAATGCAACATTTATGAGAAATTTTCTGATTTAAATTTGTTGTGTCCCAATTAGAATTTGGAGGTTTCGCTTCTGCAGGATTTAAGTTCGGATCTATTCAAATTTTTAGGTTTTAAAAACGTAGAGCAATCCTATAATACGAAACCAAAAGAAAATAAAAAAATTTAACTTTCGCGCCACAATTTCTGATTTTGTCTTTTACGCGTATCCTGACGGAATGACGACAGCTTAAATGATGCTTTGGTGCTAAATTCTGGCGATTCCGTCCCATAAAAATTGGAATACTTTGAACTGCAAATGCTTTCAAATTTTTAGGCTTTTCATTTTGGAGGCGTATTAATTAGAACGCTTTTAATTTTAGACCGTTTTAAATTTTTCCAATTCCGAACCCTTTCAAATTACATCGGCTTTTAATGAAGGCGCTTTTAAATTTGAAGGTAAAAAAATTCGAGCGGAAAATACACTTGAATTTTTGATAATTTTACGTTCGGCAACTTTCGAATTACATATCTTTGTAACTCATAGCTTTCGAAGCGGTTAAAGATGTTCTTAGTTTAAATTTCGCGCCACAATCCCTCAATTAGGTATTTTCTAGGTATTTTCACTTAACAACCAGCTAACTTCACTTCGTAGAGTGCTGAGGGGAAAACGGGGAAAACAATGGACAAACTCTTGGGATTTGGTTCATTTTTGCCCTATTTTGTTAATATCTTAATAAAAACCAATTTTTTCTGTATAAATGTATTTGGAAATTATTTTTTATTTTTTAAGATCTATGTAATGAAATAATAAACTGATAATAATTATTAATTTTATATTACATACGAAGATATTACAAAAATAAAGTTTTGTCCCATGCTTTTGGTGCAATTCCTTCGTGGTTTTCCCTCAGCACTCGACGAAGTGAAGTTAGCTGGCGATGAAGTGAAAATGCCTAATTATATTTTTTTGCTTTTGGAGTCGTATAACAGTTTAAAATATTTTTTAAATGATCAAATTACACAGATAAATGGATGAAATTTTTATAGCTTATTTTTACCACTAATATCTCGAAACCGTCACAAGGATTTATAAAAATATTTATTAGATTTTTTTGCACTTTTGAAAGTAGTTAAAAGTAGCTTGCAAGAATATAAAAGTCTCCCTATTTCAAAAAGAATCTACTGACCTATAATATTAATACTTTATTGAAGAGTAAGGAAGTAATGGTCATTTACGATTTTTAAAAATCGGTTTATTATAGTAAAACTTTTTTTTATTTACATAATTAAAAGTTATTGCAATTCACAAAATACGTGATACATATTTCAGTATTTTGACCCCCCCCCGCTAGGGAATTTTTTTGGTCATGGAAAGACAGGGATATTGAATTGTTACCTAATTTATTATTTAAATTTAAATTTGTACCATTAATAAAATACTTTACCTGTTATAAAGTTACCTTCACAAAGTAAAAAACATCGTTACTTAATTTTACATATCAAAAGTAACATTTTTACATATTTTGATATTTATAGGAACTGAAGAAAAAATTATAATAAACTCGCGAAATCATTGTATACTTATTCCAATTATAAATGGATAATAAATATGATAATTCAAGTATTATGTGATAATTTTAAGGGGTGCAGGGTCAGATTTATTTTTAAACAATGCGATGCTGAATACTTGAATTAAGAAAAATTATAACTGGTAAAATCTAGAAATACCAGGAAACCCCGTGGAATTATGAGGACATTTTTTCAGAATTTCAGTAGACACCCTCTCACGGGATTTTAAAATATTTGAAGAGATTTAATAGGAATTTAACGGATTTTATGGGAATTCACAGTTTTTCAAAAATTTCCGAAGATTGCAAGGGATTCCAAGGGTGGCACAGGATTTCTAGAGATTTCTTGTGATTTCAAAATACTTCACGATATTTTAGGCGATTAAAAAAATTTCCAAAAATTTCAAATGATTTAAAATATTTCCAGGAATTTTCGAAAAGAATTAAAATTCAAGATTGAAACAGGAAATTTTTCAAAAGAATTCTAATTCTGAGTTAAAATGGGGCATCGTTAATTCTAACTTGGAATATGAAATTTAAAATTTTAAATAAATTCTGAGTTAGAACAGGGAATTTTCAACTTTTAACAAATTTTTAGTTGGAACTGGCATTCATCTAGAAGAATTATAATTCTCAGTTATAAACGGAAATTTTAGTCAAGAATGATTATTTTCAATAGGGATTAGGGAATCAGTTTTACAATTATTATAAACAATCTTCATAAAAATTTCAATGCGGACCATTTTTTCTAGCAAAACTGGTATTTTTCATTATTACTTTTTTAAATCGACGAACGTAGCATACTGTTAATCCTACACAACTCGTTAAAAGTTAGGTAAAATTCAACAATTTTGTTAAAAAGTAATCCTTTTTAGTTGAAAATTCAACTGTTTTATGAACAAATTTAAGAAATTATTAATTATGTTATTATTATTACTTATTTATTTAATTATTCGATAGTGATATGGTTAATATATTTAAGAATATCCTGTAATAATTTGTTAAAGCTTTCTAAATTAAAAATATTAATTAAATTGCTAGAAACTTGTACCATTAAGAAATTACTTGTCCTTTCATAAAGTTACTTTCACAAATTGAAAAAAAACATGTATAATAAACTCGCGATAAACTCGTATACATCTTCTGAATCGATTGCTTTAAAAATTCCAAAATACTTGAATGGCTCTGTATTATGAAAATCTATAATCGCACTTTTTTCATCAACATAATTAAAAGTTGATGCTAGAATATTCTTATTCTTATTATTCGAGACTAATCGATTGACCTATATTATTAATACATTTTATTGAAGAGTAGGGAAGTTGTGGTCATTTATATTTGAAAAATCTATTTGTTGCAGTAAAATTTGTTTTATTAACATAATTCAAAGTTAATCCAAGAACAAGAAAGATTCCTTAATATGAGACTTAAAAATCATTAATGTTTCCTCTGTGAGGAAGCAAATATATTTGCCAATTAATCATAATGAGGAATCAAAGTGTTCAGCAAATGAGCACCAAACAATATTATAAATACAAACAAAGGGGAAACAACCGGGATTGAATTTTTATTGATATTTTTATTTATATTTTTATTTATTGAACATTCCAAATAATTATTAAGCGATTTTTTATTGTTGCTGAAATTATTTTGTAAATTAATTATCAATTGATTTTTAATTTAGGATCAGGAACATCTGAAGCCGCAGATCGTCCACACTCTTTCCAATGCAGAACTTTACTGCATGGCGTTGGCCAACATCTATTCTGACCCGAATTACCACAATCAAAATCATTCGGGTATTCTGCAGGCCCTGGCCAGAAAAGGTGTATACGTCTCGGAATCGAACACTCAGCTCACCGAAACAATTCTCATACAAAATTCACCGCTGAAGATGGTAATTATCACCTTGAAATAAAAATTGTTATATAAATAAAGAATTTAAGAGGGTGGCCACTGTACCGTGAAAACTGGAAAATGACCGGGAATTTTTTGAGGACGGGAAACCTGGACATGGCAATCAATTTATTTTCTAATAGGAAATTTTTTTAAAATTCGTATTGTTAGTTTTAATTGAAAAAATGTGAGATTGAACGATTTCGTTTCGAAGTTCTTTAAAATTTCAAATTGAAGGTTTGATTTGACAATTCTATTGTTTAAGTCTCTTTAATTGTCTAAATAGTCTTAACATTTTTTTTTCTTAAAATGGAAAGCATTAATAGTGAACGTAATTGAAATCCTTGCAATTTCATTAATTTTAAACTCAAATATACAACTTGGACGATTTCAAACCGCATTTTGATGTTTTCTACTTTGGATTTTTTAAAAATGTTTTTGATTTGGAGATTGTGTCTAATTTTGAAAGCTTTGAACTTTTACAATATTGAACGTTTCAGTTTGAAATCGCTTAATTTTGACAGTTTAATTTTCAATTTTAAATGTCTATAACTTAGAAATTGTTCCGAATTATATTCGAAAATTTAAATAACCAGGTACAATGTTTGGATTCCGGAAAATGACGGGGAAATGTGTTCTAAGTCTTTAAGGCCACCTATAATTTAGAAAATATTAAATTTTAATTTAGCGCCAAATCGGACGGACACTCTTAAACATAACCTCTAATTTCAAGGCCCTTTTGGGGCGAAATTTAAAGTTTTCAGTTTCCAAAATTTAGAAGTATTAAACAAAAATTGTTATGATACTATTGAAGTATATTAATGTAGTTGAAAGCTTTCAAATTTTTAATGCATTTGAGCTTTAAGGCATTAATTCAGGGTTGCTACAAGTCAGGGAATTCTCCGAAAGTCAGAGAATTTTAAAAAAGGTCAGGGAAACTCAGGGAAGTGTCAGGGAATTTTGAAATTGGGATTTTGTAGCAACCCTGAATGTTAAAAGCTCTCTAAATTTAAATTTTTTCCATTATTACCATTTTATTATCGCCTTTCAGAACTCGGGCACTAACAATTTTGAAAGCTTTTTAATGAGTGGTTATGTTTAATTGTAAGTGTAGAAATCAGGCCTATCCGAATCCTTGAAAAAATTTCCGTAAATATATGCGTTACACTTGGTGGTGCCCAAAATTCCTGACGGAGAGCGCGGCCGCGCATTGGCCCTGTTTGAACATTATCTCGTATGGGACATTATATAAATAATTTATAAAATTTTAATTTTTAATCAAAAAAAGAATAGTGAAACTATTGCAGTAGATAGTGACAGGGATAGAGCAAAAAATTTAAACTACGTACCTATAGTTTTGCATACAGTGCGTGTCAATGCAAATTAAATAATAAAAAAGCAATCATAATAAAAGTCATAATTAAATTAATAATGTAATTAGTGGAAAACATAACTCACCTCCAAATATAATTTAAAAATTAATTTAGGTAAGTAATAATAATAATAAAAAATATATGTATAATTTAAAAAAAGGGTTAAACAACCACCGCAGGGTCCCACTGAGAACTGCCATCTAAAAATGACACGGGCTCCCAGTAGAAGCGCGGTAAATCTAACTTACGGCCACGTCTCACGACTGTGAGATGGGTGGCACGATGAAATTACGACGATAGGCCGGTGAAACCCTCGTGTGTCTTGAGGACACGAAGCGACCCAAGGATGACAGCTTTCTGCATCCATCTCGCAAGTGCCTTGGCATATTTTTGGCTCGCGGATATGGCTTTAAGGTTACGAACCAGTGATAGTTTCGCCCCTCCGAAAGCACTGATCACAAGAAAAATTACATGTACCGAATATTTTGGGTACAGTCGTTGCAGCTCCCTGTTAAGGTCTTGATACCTCTCCTCCTTTTCTTTCTCCTTGGCAGTGATGTTGTATTCGGACGAAGCCGAGAATTCGATCACGAATATAGTTCGTTTCTCGAAGTCTTGGAGAACAATGTCAGGCCTCGAGTGTGCAACGGAGACTGCTGCCCGAAAATCGTAGTTCCAGAAAATTTGGTACTTCTCGTTTTGGACAATTGACTCTATCTCCCTTGGAGCGCTCGGCAGGGCAGGGTCGCGGCCAACACAATGTCAACAATATGCTGCTTGATTGTCAGCAGCTTTGACTTGTTCAGTATGTGATTAAAGATCCTCAGTTCTTGGGCGAACTTTCGAACCCTTTCCATGAACGGTCTACCAGATGTTATGTAGTCAATCACACATTGAACACGGGACGCATTCTGTCTTGCCCACCCAATCTTCTTGTTCAGTTGATGCAAGCGTCTTTTGGTCTTTTGATCCATCGTCGGTTTTAGCCTTTGATTTGAATCAGCCAATGCTCTCGCAGCACCATAAACTGAGCAATTTATGGTCCGGAGGTCGGACTCTTGCGAGATATCTCCACGAAGGGAGGCATCCATTTCAGCCAGATCTTGGGGCGATCATCTCTCAGAAGGTGCCTACTTTCCGCGTTTGGTCTTAATGTCGCTTCCTCATCTTCGTGTGCAGCTTGATCAAGCAGCGGTTGGGGAAGCGCTCCGCGTACATATCCATTTTTCCGGAGGTTGACGGCTTCATTTCGCAAAGACTGATGCGAAACGGGCTGAAGCTCTGGGTGTTTCTGGCACCATAGAGTATGCATATGCGCCATAAAGCTTCGGTGAACAGGGATAATGCTGGCATCCTAGCAGTCTAGCAAGTAATCCTTGAGTTGATTCGTCCACTCAATGTGGGCGTTTCGCCGGTTCGTCGTCGTGTTTCCATCTAAATTATTTTCAGCACCCCGAACTCTAGGATGATTGGCATTGTTTCCCTTTTTGGAAAGGGTTCTTTCATCTTTGTAGAGCTCCGCATGCAAGGATAAGGCTGCATACTCTGAGAGGTCGCCCGGTATCCCTGAGTAACCGTTTAAGACACCTTACCCAGGTGCCATTCAGCTTTCGGCACGGTTATTACGCCTCCGCTTAGGGGTTATTCCTTCGGGACCATCCCTGGACAATGGTCCGCGACTGCTTATTAGTTCTTGTACACGGAGAAAAATGGATGTTTAAATGTAGATGTTCAAAGGGTAAGATTGTTCCGCCTAACATGCAGATATTCATGCCAATCATCTACTATCTTTTTGAGATGTTAGGCGTAAAAATATTTTTATGTTAAACTGTAACATATTCAGATGTTAAAATCATCTGAACGCATGCGCATTGCGCATTCGAATTTCACGACTATATTTGACGGCTATATAATTTCGATTTTACAATTATGGAATATTACAATTTTTGAACATTTTCAAAGAATCAAAATTAGCTATCCTTAATTAAAATTGTATAACGACTTTTGCCTGTCTACACGACGGAACAATGTTCTTAAGTTTGAGGTTATATTGACTCGAACACCTTTGAACATTTGATACGTGATTTGACAAAATGTTTCTGAATTTATAATGAAATATGAGTTTAAGTTACGTCAAATAGATAGAATTTTAAATGCAGATTACATATTATTCGTTCTCAGCTTACTTACCCCGTTTTTATTTTTTATTTTGAATTAAAAATATTAAACATAACCTCAGCTAGACTGAATGTATTATCTGATCGGCATTTCATACCCTGTATCTGTTTTTCGTTCATGTACGAAAATTCAAGTTTAGTTTTAAATTCACAAATAAGTTATCAATTAATTCCTTAAATGCTCAGAAATAAGTAAATTCCTCAAATATTTACAGCCGTTAGTTGACATAACCATACATATAATATTTCGGATATTTCAGGTTGAACATTTTGGATGTTTCAGAGTAACATTTTGGATGTTTCAGAGTAACATCTCACTTTTTAATATCTACAGATCCTAACTTTGAACATCTAGATTGCTGTCCTATAGTTAAACATAAAATATGTTAACCCTGAAGATCTAGATGTTACGTTTAAACATCCATTTTTCTCCGTGTAACCATATTCAGCAGAAACCCATGGTACAGGGACCCTCTATCCGCAACCCGAGGACGCGATCGGTGGCTTTGTCATAGGCCCTTCGGTTTGATTCCAGAGGAATCGGAACCGAAACCTATTATTTTATATATATGCAATCAGTTTAAAAATTTAAAGATAGGAAAATTATATTCACAAAATGTAAATATATGCAAAATATGTTTATTTCGAAACGTATAATAAATACCAAATTGTGCATTTCATTTTTGCATATAAGTTACTTTTATTAACAAATAACAAAAGTAATATTTGCAACAATACATAACTAATCAATCACGTTGATGATTTATCAGACAGATATAAATTTTTATGACATATTCATCGCTATAGCAAACAGTGAACTGTATCCACTGATTTTATAATTAGGAACATTGTATTCAGATAGTATAATCACATTCGAGAATCACTTTGATTAAACGAATCTCATTTTTAAAGCTATATTCGTCGCAAGAAATATTAAAGCGTACATATTAACAAAAGCGTTTAAAATTAAATAATTAAAAATTTCAAGTGCTTGAAATTTAAAGAAAAAATTAATCAGCTCTCAAAATAAAAAAAATGTACACTGAAATTTCGAAAATTGGACAATTATCAAAATAATAAGAATTAAATATTTTCAGATAAGAATGTTGAAAATTGGATCATTTAAAATTCAAAGGAATTTAAATTGTATTATTTCTAATTAAAGGCGTCAACATTGAATACTTTTATTTTCAATTGAAGATTCTCGAAATTAAATGATTTCAGATTATAATTTCGAAAATGGGACCATTTCACATTAATAAAGATTGAATATTTTTAGATGAAAATTTTGTGAAATTGGATCATTTTAAATTCAAAGAAATTGAAATTGTATTATTTATAATTAAAAGTGTTCAAAATTGAAGAATTTACAATTGAAAACTTGTGAATTTAAATACTTTTCAATTCGAAGCAATTAAAATTTGACAATTTAAAATTAAAAACTAAATTGATTGTTTGAAAGTGAAAGATTTTTAAATTCTAGAATTTTAAATTTTTATTAAACTTAAAAAATATAATTTAACATTAAAATCGATAAGACAAATTTTTCTACAAAAAAATTAACCGCAATTTTCACAGTTCAAAATGAAATATTTTCATTATAAACCTTTAAAATTGAAATATTTAACAAAAAAGTTTAAAAGTTTTCATTAAATTATGTATAATGATCGCAATGTAAAAGGGGACAATTGTATAGGTATAAATATTGAGTACATGAATTTTCAAGTCATTGAGAAAATAAAAACCCAATAAAAAAGACAAAACTCTAAATCATATTCAATTTTGAATTTTTAAAAATGGTTAAAAATTAAGTTTGGATTCGTTTAATTTTCAATGTTCAGTATCAGAAATTTTTTCATTTTCAATGTTTCCGATTTAAAATTACTTTTTATTTTTAATGTTTTTCATTTTGAACGGTGAAAACTACGGTGAAGTTTTTTTTTAACTCAATATTTTTCAATTTCAAGTCCTTTGAATTTTAAGTGATCCAATTTTCAAAATTTTTATCTGAAAATATTAAATTTTTATTAATTTGAAATTGTCCTATTTTCGAAATTTCAATCTGAAATCATTAAATTTCGAGATTCTTCAATTCAAAATAAAATAATTCAATGTTGAACCCCCCTAATTAGAAATAATGCCATTTAAATTCCTTTGAATTTTAAATCATCCAATTTTCAAAATCCTTATCTGAAAATATTCAATTTTTATTGTTTAAAAATTTTCAAAATTTAAGTCTGAAATTTTTTTAATTTGAGAGCTGATTAAAAGTTTTTTAATTTTAAGTTCTTGAAATTTCAAATTATTCAATTTTAAACGCTTTTATTTAGCTGTATGTTTTAATATTTCTTGCGACGAATATAGCTTGAAAAATGTGATTTGTTTAATCAAAGCGATTTTCGAGTGTGATTATACTATCTAAATACAATTTTCCCAATTATAAAATCAGTGTAATACAGTTCACTGTTTGCTACGGCGATGAATATGTAATAAAAATGATATTTGTTTAATCAATCAATAATGTGATTGATTAGTTATGCATTGTGTTGCAAATATTACATCCGTTATTTTTTAATAACAGTAAATGTTATGCAAAAATGAAATAGATAATTTAGTATTTATTATAAGTTTTGAAATACATATATTTGACATATATTTACATTCTGTGAATATAATTTTCCTATCTGTACATTTTAAAACACATTATATATATTAGACAAAGAATATTAGCTTTTATTATTATTACTTATCTAAATTAATTTTTAAACTATATTTGGAGGTGAATTATTTTTTCCATAATTATATTATTAATTTAGTTATTACTTTAATTATTATTGTTTTTTTATTATTTAATTTACTTTGACGCACTGTGTGGAAAACTGTACGTAGTTAACAGTATATTGCATACAATTTTTCATCATATCGATAATCGAAAATTCGATTTGAGATGCCTGTGGAACGGGTTGACAATCGAATTTTCTACCCTAGGGTTGAAAATTCGATTTTCGACCTGTTCCACAGGCATCGAAAGTCGAATTTTCGACTGAGGTATGATGAAAAATCTTTTTCTCTATCGCTGTCACTATTTTCCCTCTAGAGTTTTTCCCTAAAAATATTATTAAATGTCTGTTAATTTGTTGTAATAGTTTCACCATTATTTTTCTATTTATTAAAAAATAAAATTTTATAAATTATTTGTACAATGTCCCATACGAGATAATGTTAAAGTAGGGCCAATGAGCGGCCGCGTTCTTTGACGTGATATTTTTGCACCACCAAGTGCAAGGCATATATTTACGGATGCGTGTCATGCAAAAGCTAAAGAGTCGGATAGGGCTGGTAGAAGTGAGATTTTGTCGACGTTCTGGCGCGAAATTTGAATTTTGCGTTTTCTTCTCGCTTTAAGAGCACATTCGGTTTCCTTTTTTCTGGCACTTAATTGTCGAAAGGATCTTCAGTCTTGAAGATCCTATAATTATTTTAAATACTGACACATTTATGTTTTTTTTTCAGTCAGCGCATATGGCTGTGATAGAAGGATTGATGGTCCTTTATGCGAAGGAAGTAGTGACCGGAGATCGAGTAGCATCGGCAATCAGGAGGTTCGATCCTCAGGCCAGAGTAGATGTTCCAGCTGACCACGAGAAGGGACTTTTGCTCTGGATAAGTCACGCTTCGCATGCCCTGATTGCCAAAATCCAAACCGAGGAGGGCGCTGGGGACAAAACGCGACTGCCAGAGCTTCCAGTAGCCAAAGACTTTCAGTCGCTGTGCGACGGCGTCGGATTGGCTGCAGTGGTTGCATTTTACTGTCCTGGAGAACTTAATTGGATGGATATTCGAATCTCGAAAAGGCCATCGGTCGCTGATGCTCTTCACAATTTGTCACTGGTGCACACCTTCTGCACTAGGTGTTTGCCTTATTCCGTTTTTCACATGCAACCTGAAGACGTCACCTACATGAGAGGGTAAACCACTTTTCATTTCAATAATAAACTTTATTTCCTAAGATGCTTTTTTCCACTTCATTAGTATTATTATCAGGTTTAAGTTTTATATTACGCAAAAGCACCACTGTGCAGTCATAAGTTTCGTCGAAGCCTACTGCGCAGATATACGTTACACAACAGTCTACTGTACATTGTATATCTGCACAGTATTTTTCTGCTCATGCGCATACGTTGTATCAATCGAAAAGATTCCCTATAAAGTTGTAAAGGCCTAAAATTAAATCTTTAATCTTTTTCAGATCGATGAAACAAAATCTGGTCGTTTTCCTCGCCGATATGTACAACGTCTTGGAAATTCATCCTGCCAAGTGTGTGCGATACCCCGGAGAGGATAGAGCGCATCAGTTTTTAGATGGTAAGTATGGTTCGGGGATTGAATGGTAAGGGTGACCATTTGTTAAAAGTGATGTTGATAATCCAGTAATTATTATTTAATAAATTAATAGGGAACTCATACCTAAAATAAAGTAGAAAGTAATTGTAATGATGGTGGCGGGATCTGATTGGTGAAGGCCACCGCGCTTAAAAAAAAGACCCACCTCTTCTGTAACTTATTTCTTTCCTTACGATTATGATTTCATTCATGGAATCCCGTTTTAATAGCAGATCAATCTTTTCTTATCCTCTCTCTTGTTTCTCAAGATTATCTGCACTTAAAACGGCATAATGCTTCTTATCAGTGTCGATACGCACAATCTTCAATCGTTGAATACATATCCACAAATTTATCGACCCTCGAATTTTTATGTACCTATCCATCCTAGTTTTAAAAGAATTGGATATTGACTTTGTTTTAAGAACATTCAAGGGTCGATATTTTAGAGCAAATCAGCGGTGCACCCCTAAAATAAATCCACTTCGAGAGCGAAGGGTGAAAATAGAACGCTAGACGCACTGGAGCAAACTGTGGTGTCCACAAATTTGTAATATTTGCGTATATATATTTTTATGGCATAACCTTCTTGACGCTTACCAACAACGCTATTCTCGCCTCCTTCTTTCGTCAACTTCTGACACGGTGCGGGTGACATGACGATTTTCGGGTGCAGCCTGCCCGCGCAATAGTCACGGCGTAGCTCATAAACGAAGCCTACCGCAGTCTGTCACTCCGATTCCTGATTTGAGAAGCAACCTCTCCGTATCCGCGCCAGGTTTCACAGGTACCCACACCTTACGAAAGCACTCCTGAAAAAAAATTATCTCTTTTTTTTCTTCAAAACTTTCGACGAATGCCGGAAACAAAGTCCTTCCGCTTTTAACATCCATACTTTACGCCTCCAATTCGAAGATGCCCAAGTTAAGGCGCATGTATATATCAGCAACTTCAATTTCCGAAGATTTCAGATGCTTGAGATACTTCTCAGAGCTTTTAAAACAAACAAAAAACAATATCGTTTTTTGAATTTCGCGCCACAAAATCGTGCGTCACGGTAAACATAACCTCTAATTTTTCATGATTCTGGCGCGAAATTTAAATTGAAATGTTTTATTTTTGCTTTTAAAAATTGCCAGCATTAGAATCTTTTACTATTCGGATACTACACAATTCTATTAAAAAGAAATGCTGCTCCTATAGTTAAATTCACAAACGTGCAATTTTTAGTTTGAAATTCCAAATCGAAAAGTGACAAAAAATGTATAACTTAGAATTCTCACATTTTAGTTTTCATAGTTGAACAATTTAAAATTTACGAACGGTATAAAATAAAACGAGTTGAAAAATAAGCTTTTGAATTTGAACAGTTTAAAACTGATTGCCTTCCAAACTTTAAAGAGTTATTAATCGAATAATTTCAAATTGCAGGGTTAAATTTCAAATTTATAAAACTAAACATTTATAAATTCCGAGTATTAAAATCAAACAGTTTTAAATTTGAAGCGTTTTCAATTTAAATTTTGTAAGTAACAAGTCTTTAGGAGTGAATCATTTAAAAAATTAAAGACTTTCAAAATATTGAATTTAAAGTGGAAAAATGTTAATAATTTAATTATTTCCAATTTAATGTATTGAAAATGTAAAAACTCGACTTTGAACTTTGTAAACTTTCACGATTTCGAATTATAGCATTTGAAAATGAACGATATAGGAATAAATAAAAAAGAAAGGTGAAATTTAACATTAAAACGAATAAATAAGTTTAAATTTTCAGCGTCAGCAATTCAACAATTAATTTTAAAACAATAGCATTCAGTATTTACCTTCGCTCGCTTTAAAAACTACGGGCAGCGTTTCTTTCAAGAATGTATGCGAATAAACATTTTTAGCGTCTATTATAAATATATTTCCCAAATTTAAGCAAATGTATTTATCAACTTCATATTTTTATTCTAAATAAAAATAAAAGTCAGGAGTAGCTATACAATCTTAAGCTTGGAGTAAATGATGTAGTTTTGGGAAGAGATTTGGGACTGCATGAATTTCTTTCACTTTTCCTGAAAATCTAAACACACTGAAGAAAGTATTGCTTTTGTTGCTAGTTTGCCAATTTATTTTTGTTTCTTTGATTTTATTTTTGCATGACTTTTGTTTTCGGAGCCATTTTTGAAAGCATGAATCGAATTGAAACGAAGGACTTTTGCATTCGATGAGGTACACTCCCATCTTTAGTTTTTTTTCTTCTTTTGCGATGTATTTCCCTTTTTGTATAGTTGTCTTCTTGAGTTGTTTGATTTTTGTTTTGTTTTTATGTTGTTTCTTCCTCCCTGTTACTCATCTTCAAATTCAAAATTAAATTCTAATTTATATGCAGATTAATTATTGAACAATTAATTTGCAGAAATTGTCTCATAATTATTAACCAGGATTTGTAACCAGTTATAAAAGTTCTTTAAAAGTTGGAATGCTTATTTGAGAGAAAATGGCGATTTAATTAACTTTATGAGGAAATTAAGACAGTCTGCTAGCGATGAAAAATTGTAATCCTATAAATAATTGTGTCAGTTAAGTTTTCTCAAGAAAATGATTTTAGGGCAATGGAACCAGGCTTTCACCTCAAAATTGAATTCCCTGATTTTACTAAATAAATACTAGAATTACATCTTTGTTAGATATTTAGGGTCGACTTCTGTTTTAAGTCAAGTCTGTATTCGGAGTGAAAAATTGACTAATTTGAATACTTTTGTGTGGAACGATTTTTTGGATTCTAATCCGAGCATTCGAAAAAATCGTTTTACACAAAACTATTGAAATAAGCTCATTTTTCACTCTGAATACAGATTTGATTCAAAACAGAAGTAGGCCCTAAGTATCTAAATAGATGTAGTTCTATTATTTATGGAGTGAAATGAGGCAATTCAATTTTGAGGGGCCTGATTCCATCGCCCTTAACAATACATTAATTGGTAAGAGAGTTGCTACAGGTATGCAAAATGAAGAAATTTTCTAAAAGTTCCTTTGTATTTAAATTCTGAACGCCTTTATTTTATGGTGCAAGATTAAAATTTGAAAGTGTCGAGTTATGAATTCTGTAGCAACTCTGTCTGACAAATTTTTTGAGACAATAAAACTTCTTTCGAGATTTTTTTAGTGTTGATGAAATTCCTGTAGAGAGTAGCAGTTTTTTGAAAATAATTTCTAAATATATGCTCATGTTTAACGAATTTGTGGATATTTTATTCTAGTTCCAAAACAAGTGTCATCCATGACGGTAAAAAAGTCCCAGTCTTTGCAACAAACTGCTGAGAGCCATTCCACAGAAGAAAGGTTTGCATATTTATTTCAAATCTTCTGAAAAATTTCAATACCATTTTATAAAATTATGTGAAAATAATTGTTGAAATAAAATATTTATTTGGGAAAGGTGAAAGATTGGAAGTATTAAGATTGATGTTTTTTTTTTAATTTGTCTGCAGGAGAAATGACGAGAGTTTTGTGGTACACCGAGGAAAAGGAGTGCCGACATTGATGTCTGTCGCTGATGAAAAATCCGCAGCTAGAGCAGAAGCCGCTGGTCGGCCTAGTAACTGGGTAGATACGCGACGAAGTTCATACGGAGGCAGAAGATCGAGGAGAAATAGCATTTCGGACGACTCTCAGCTCACTATTGAAAATTTTGGCGGGTCGCAGGTACTTTTGTTTTGTTTTGTTTAAACTCCTTGAAATCTTTTGAATTGCTCTGAATTACTTGAATTCCCCTGAATTCATTTTAATTCCCTGGATTTATCTTATTTTACTGTATTTTTTCAAATTTGTCGAGTTCCTTGAATTCATTCAAATTGTTAATTTCCTTCAATTCTTTGAACTCTTCTGAATTCTTTGAAATTCGATGAACTCCTTGAGCTCGTTCAATTCTTTAATTTTCACCTGTTCCATTGTTCGATTTTCTTGAATTTCTCGAATTCTTTGAGATCTTTGAATTCGCTGCATTTTTTTGAATTAGTTGAATCCGTTGAATTACTCTCAATTTTCTAAATGCAACGCCAGAGTGGTCGCTTTAGATGGACATCCCGAGAGAGGTTCTGTCAACATGGAGCTGTTCAATTGGTCTCTTTTAAATATAATTTTAAATTTTCTAGGACAATCTCCACAATTTTGGAAGGAACCCCGACAAGGATGTGGTAGCTCAAGTGGGGAAGTGGAATCCGACGGAAATAACTCCGACGCTTCCAGCTCGTTCGAGTGTCCAGGATGTTTATGGAAGTGGCGTTCAGTTAATTCTGGCCGACAATGGTTACAATAATGAAGAACCTCCACCACCAAGGCTGAGAAGGCATGCTTCCAATTCAAGTATGGATAGCACCGGGCTCAAAAGCGCTCTACAACATTCCAACGAGATCGATAAAATCGACGGAGAAATCACAAAACTTGCGAGTTTCGCGAATCTTGGTAGGCAAACTAGCGAAAAGGTCATTAATTTTACTTACACTGAGCAGGAGAAAGAAGAAGCTCTTGCAAAATCAAATCTTGTGAATAAAAAACATGGTCAGACGAACGGAAATGGTCTCGCCGAAAAGAAAACGTCTTTTGCTACTCTGCCTAATACGACGACGTGGCAACAGCAAAGCAATCAACAAAATCAACAGAATGAAAATCAATCTGTTGGTAAGTCATTATTGTTTATGTTATATTTTCGGTTATTTGAGTATAATTCCGGTTTAATAAAATCTGAAAAGCATAGGAATAATAAAGAAAAAGGATGCTCGCAAGTTCTAACGCGGGAAAGTAAAACTTGCAATTTGAATTTCGCGCCAGTAAATCGCATGACCACACTTGAACATAACCTTTAATTAGGCATTTTCACCATTTTCACTTACAAATCGTTTCGAAAAAATTCTACACAAATAGATTGACTAAATTAACTGGTAGATTTTTTTTCGAAAAATTACGAAAAGTATGAATAAATTGTGTTTTTGTTGTTGCACTTGCTGAGGAGAAAACAAACCGGATTTTTTTTAAAGGAGTAGTAAGTAAAAATACATAATAGAGTATTTCCATTAAGCCACACAATTTCAAAATGGCCGAATGGGTTGTGGTAAACATTGCATTGTGTACATTGCATCGCGTGTATTATCTTGGTTAAAGAATTGTGCTTATTGGCAAATAAAAAATGTCTAGTGAATATTTGTTTAGTTTATCTGGTGAAGGGAAGGTTCGTTATTGTGATAAACTGGATGCAATTGACAATTTAGATCCCTACGCTCTGAAAAGTGAGGAATTTTCCACAAGCATTAGTGATGTACCGGTAGTGAGTGAGAAAGATCTCGTATCATATTTTACGGTCTCTCATAGTTACTAAACGTGTTAGCAATTGAAAGCTGAGAGTCTTTTAAGTTTTACGAAGCCGGATTCGTTGAAAAAGTGGAGTGCAAGAAGGTAGATTAGAAGTTTTTAGTGCATGGTAAGGTTAGTATTGGCACTTTCATTTTTCATTAACTGCATGGATTATTATATCAAACATTTATGTCAAAGTACATTTTGATTAGTAACACGTCATTAAATTTTTCATTTATTTAATAATAACACTCACTTCAAAAGTAGTATACAATTTTGAAGATAATTCCAGATGATTCAAATTTGAGGTTAGGGAATGTTCATTTCAATCAAAAAATCTCCTTGACTTTTTCTAATAAATATAGAAAATATTTGAAAAATTTAAAATATATGCACTGCTTCAGGTTAAACATTCTTAAAGAATGAATGAAAAAATTTAAAAGCGTAAATTGTAGATTGTCTAATCTTGCAGCTACACAAGTACAATGCGCACTTAAGATAGCTCCATTTGGATCGAAGAAAATCTACGCTTTAACATTTTTTTCTTTCATTCTTTGTGAATGTTTAACCTGTAACAGTGCACATATTTTTAATTTTGCAAATATTTTCTAATATACATTTATTAGAAAAAGTCAAGGAGAGTTTTCTTTTACAATGAACATTTTCGAACCTCAAGTTTAAATCATCTGACAATATGTTCAAAATTTTATACTATTCAAGTGTTATTTTTAAATAAATACAAAATAAACCAAATATACTTTGATATAAATGTTTTAACATAAGAAACCATGCAGTTAATGGAAAATGAACGTGCCAATACTATCCTTACCACGCACTAAAAACTTGTAATCTACCTTCTTGCACTCTACTTCTTCAACGAATCCGGCTTCGTAAAACTTAAAAGCCTCTAAACTTTCAATTGTTAACATGTTTAGTAACTATGAGTGACCGTAAAATATGATACGAGATCGCTCCCACTAACTATCGGTACATCACTAATGCTTGTGGAAAATTCCTCACATTTTAGAGTGTAGGGATCTAAATTGTCAATTGCACTTAGTTTATCACAATAAAGGACCTTCACTTCACCAGATAAACTCAAAAAACATTCACTAGACATTTTTAATTTGTCGATAAACACAATTCTTTAACCAAGGCAATACACGCGATGCAATGTACACAATGCAAGGTTTACCACACCCAATCGGCCATTTTTAAATGACGTCACACGTGGAAATTAGGTATTTTCCTTCAACCATCAGCTAACTTCACTTCTTTGAGTGCTGCGGGAAAAACAATGGGCCAAATGCATGGGATTCGGTCCATTTTTGCCCTATTTTGCTAATAACGTCGTAAAAACTAATTTTATCTATATAAGTGTATTTGAAAAATAGTTTTTATTTTTTTTAACTATTTAATGAAATGATAAAACGATAATGATTATTATTCATTACGAAGATATTACAAAAATAAAGTTTTGTCCCATGTATTTGGTCCATAGTTTTCCCCTCAGCACTCAACGAAGTCAAGTTAGCTGGTGGTTGAAGTGAAAATACCTAATACTCTTAGGTATTTGTGGTGCGAAATTGAAATTTGTCGAGACTAGGGACCAAATTAAACAATTTCGAAATAAACTAAGTACATATCCACAACTAGAACATTTTTAATTATAAATTGGAAAAGTGACAAATTCAAAGATTATAACTTAAAATTCTCAAAAAGCCTTCATATTTAAATAATTTTCAATTTAAGGCTGGTGTAAAATAAAAAATATATTAAAAATAAGCTTTTGAAATTGTTTGAAAATGTATTTTTGAATTTTCTTACTTAATGGCAATATATAATTTTTCATACATAAAATGTGTGTTCATTCCAAGCTTAAATTCAAAACATGAGAACATCGATACTAGAGATGATTGTCTTCGCAAAATTTGTTTATTTAATTTATTACCTGACGAGGTCTGAAGTTGGCCTTGAAACATGTTGGTAAATATGTTTGAAGAATGTTGGAAGAACTAAGAGAAATAAGTGTGAGGCGGGTGGTTCACTTATTGCCTTTTTTCAAACAAATGTTTAATTTCAAATCCTTGTCCCGAGAAATATAAAAACATTTTCAAAGACGAATAACTTTCTCTTGATTGAGTTTTCATGGTGTTTCTTCTTTTCAAATTAAAACAAAAATAGACACTTAACCCCAGCTTAGGCAGAATGTAAAATAAAATTGTGTTTATTCGAATTTGAAAATGTATAATGGATGCAATCCAGATTAAAAAATTTTAATTAAAAGTCTTGGAGAATAAGACATTTTTGGTAAATTTATAAATTATCCAATTGAAGCCTTGAATAATTTTAAATTGCAGCGTTCTGAATCGAAGAATTGGACAGTTTTTCGAGCGTAAAATTACAATTTTTTGTATACAGTTGACCAGGAACCGAACTTAAAAGAATAGAATCAGAGTCTGGCTTAACCTGTCGTAAAAACTAAACAATTACAAATTTCAGCAATTGAAAATGAAAGTTTTAAATTAAAAACTTTTTGAATTGAAAAATTTGTAATGATAAGCCTTTCATAATATTAAAGAATTTAATGTCAACTTAAAAGTTGAAAATGTTTGAAATTTTACTGGTTCGAATTCGATGCATTACAAATTGAAAACTCGAAATTGAACCTCTAAAAATTGTACGATTTCAAATTGTAGCGTTAAAAATTCAACAACAAATAAAAAGATAGAAGCATTGTATATTTAAATGTTTGAAGGTGAAGCGATCGAAATTTAATAATCTAACAATTTAACAGTTTAAAATTGCAAAATTGTGCATAAGTTCATTGAAATTGAAGATTGTCAAAATAACATAATCTTAGTTTTAAATAGATCGAAATTAAAGAACTTAAAATTGCAACCGCTTCGAATTCAACAATGTTACATTTTTAAGCCTTGAGAATTAAACAATTTTAAATTTAAAGCATTTCAAATTAGGAGTATAAAACTGAAAAATTATAGTACAAAATCAAAGTAAAAAATTTCGAATACGAATTTTCAATAATGTACAATTTAAAATTGCAAGCGCTGGATATTTTAATAATTTAAATACCTAGCGTAAAGTGCTACAATTTCAAATTAGATATTTCAAAAATAAAAATGGTTAAATTACAGTATTAAAGATTGAACATTTTTTAATTTTTGGTCGTTACAATGAAATATGTCAGAATTAGCATTCACAAATATAGAATTAAAAATTTTGCAACCTTTCAAATTGAAAAGTTACAAATGAAAACATATAAAAAATGAATCCATTTTAGATTATTGATTTAGAAAAGATTAAGCTCATTAAAAAATTCCAGATGAGAGTGGTAATAACACTGTGATGGCATCACAACTAAATAATATCAGACTGAAATTGGAAGAAAAGAGACGACATATAGAAAACGAAAAAAGAAGAATGGAAATCGTGATGTCGAAACAAAGACAAAAAGTCGGAAAAGCTGCCTTTCTGCAAGCGGTCACAAAGGTAAAGACTTAATATTATAAATTTTATACATGTGCTGCTCAAATATTATTCAACTCTTTTGTAAATTATCTTCTTTATGTAAAAGAATTAATTTTAGATTTTGTAACTTGCATGCCGCACAAAAGCAATACTTGCAAAATTATTTTTTTAGCTAAGTGCACCGAATTTCACGACACACTCTGCATGTAATGTGCACATTTGTCTTTGTAAATACAAGCTTCTTGGTTTTCGTAAACAGAATCCCAATTGAAGTATCTCATGTGTTATTAATTCTTTTTCTATTTTAGTATTTGAATTTTGTTTCTTAGATTTTTTCCATGGACAAGGAAGTATTTTATTATGTCATGAATACATTGTTTTTGTTTGATTAGATTCGGAATTTTGCATGGCAAAAGCGTATGAGCGCGTGGTTAAAAAGTTCAAATTCATTTTTATAGTTTTCGAGTTGAGTTTTTCAAATTCGAAATTTTTATAAATCTTACGTATTTAAATATTTTCCTTGAACTCTAAATATTTTACATCCAAAAGTTTCCATGTTTATTTAAACTCACAAACTTAAATCATATAACATTTGCACAATATATTCACAAATAACCAAATATCTTTCTTTTCTACACTGATTTTGTTTTGTACAATCGACACATTCTTTGTTGATAGAACATTTATACTGGTCAAAAGTATTTAATTTTTCTATATCTAACCTTTCTTAATAATAAAATATAAAGTGAATCATTCTGAATTTCACTTTATTATTTTTGATTTCATGAAAACCTAATCACTTCATCTGAGGATATATTTCTTTTGTAAAAACAATACTTTCCTAGTTTTCCAAAGACTTTTCACTAGTATCTCTGAAAAAAGTACCAAGAATGTTTATAATGTATCCGGGGAATCACAAAATCAATGGTGTTTATTCACTGGTGGCGGAGTGTGAGTTCTTAACAAAGGCACGCCGGTTGGGATGGTTGCAGGGTAAAGTTAAGTCTCCTTCATCATCGGCATCTGGAGGAGACAGTCCTGTGGAGGTGGGTCCCCCCAATCCCATAAACTCCGGATCTGCCGGGGAATCTCCAGTTAGCAATGCTGAGACGTCCTCCATACCCCAACAAATATCTCAAGAAAAACCTCAACGTCCCTTCTCACTCAAGGTAAAGTAACCCAACAAATTTCAATTTTCATGCGTCTTTACCCAGCTAAAATTAAATAAATATTGTTATTCCCTTACTCCTCCCGTTTTTGTAAATACTATATTTAACTCCATTAAAAAAAGTTGCGAGTTTTCGTAGCATAGCGAAATTGCTTTAGAATGGCTTCAGGTCATCTTCTTGTTAAGCGTTTGGTATTTTTTTTGTGGTCGGGGTTTTAAGGAGGAAAGGTTTTTAGTGTGTGATATTTGGCTTTTTCGTTTGCTATATAGACTTAGATATTTTTCCGTCCTTTTTCCACATTAGATTATTTAGAAACTAGTTTAGACATGTTTCTAACAGTCGTGAAGTAGTTTCAAATAGTTTTTAATTGGTTTCAAATATACTTAAATCGGATTGCCACTGTTTTTACGCAGTCATTAATTGTTTTCAACAGGTACCATACAGTCGTGGATCAATTATTCAACATTCTTGAATCAGATTGAATTTGTTTCAAATAATCAAGAACCGGTTTTATACCTATCACTAGCATCATCAATCGCGTCCTATGCGTAGTTTATCGATTTGGAGGAAAAACAATTTTGAACACAAAATAAAAATCTCGAATAAGTATTTTTTAGGTTTATTTGTTCATTTTTTAAGGTTATATTAATGTAATTTTCCTAAGATTTTTGAGAAAATTCAAAAAGATTTTGGAAAATTTTAGATATGTCAAATAAAAAATTCAACAAAAAAGTTAATCTTGAACCAAATAGTTGAATTTTCATACAAATATGAATTCTCAACGAAAAATGTAAAAGCTGATATTTTAATCCAAAAATATTTGTATTTTAAATAAAAAAATATTTGAATTCATTAAAAAAAGAAAATAGTTGAATCTTCAACCAAAAAAGATTAATTTTCAACCAGTTGCATTTTTAACCAAAAAGAATTAAATATTTTCCAAAAGAGACGAATTTTTTAACTCGAAAATATGAATTTTCCATAAAAAATTTAATTGAAGGGCCGCAGTGCAGAACTAAATAACCAGCATTTTTGCCGAAAATGGACTTTTTGCATAGAAACATCTTAAAAAATCAAATACATGCTGTGTTAAAAGGATTTGTTCAAAATCTCATTTTTAATATAGTAATAACAAGATTTTTAATCCAAAACCAGATAACTGACTCTCTGCACTGGTTTCCCATATGTTTTTTTAATTGTCTAACCTCGTACCTTTTTTTAACCTTTTTCGGACCATACTCCTCTTTCTAAAAGTTTTTTAATATAGTAAAATAACAAAATACTTCTTTTCAAAGAAAAGGCCCTTAAATACAATTATTTGCCACTTTTTTCAGCGCCAAAGTATCAAACACATTCCAACCTAAAATCTTGAATCTTCATTTTCTTTAAAAAGCCACCTTTATAAGGTTTTTTTCCACCTTAATTTTTTCCTTGCGATCAAAAACGATATTTCCTGAAATTATTACGATTTATTTATAAATAAACATATACCTTTCTTCTTTTTATAGACCTTTCAGCGAAAAATCGTCTCTTACAGTGCGATACTGTCGTACTAAATCTTTATTTTCCCGGAACAGAATAATTTTTTTGGATGAAAACTTTTGTATTCTTATTTAGCACCCCCATATCTCGGGAGCAAATTATTATTATTTGTTTAATTTGAAAAACAGAAACCCATAAAATTTGAACCTCCAAATTCTTGAATGATTTACTCGGAATTGGTTAACTTTTTATAATTTTACTTATTTCGTCACAATTTAGCAACTCCATATCTCGGGAGAGAGTTTCTATTTTTTGTTTAAACTGAAAATTGCACTTTTTGTAGTGATCCGCAACCGAGCGGATCACGGATTTCTCGGAACTGGCTAATTTTTTTTAATCATACTGTTT
Organism: Andricus curvator; assembly: GCA_932195095.1. Lineage (NCBI taxonomy): Eukaryota > Metazoa > Arthropoda > Insecta > Hymenoptera > Cynipidae > Andricus > Andricus curvator. The sequence goes on from CAKNYM010033637.1 coordinate 30,337, forward strand.
TGGTTTCAATTTAGAAACACTTCAGCTAGGGAGTAAACTTTTGCCTTTTTTTTAAATGGTGATTTCGATTTTATAGAATGTTATTTCGCGCTCCTGAAAAATTCCGATTTTGTTGGTTATCTAGTTCTGTACTGTATCCCTTCAATTTTCAACCAAATAGGTGAATTTTAAACCAAATAGTTGAATTTTCAACCAAAAAGATGGAATTTTCAACGAATAATATAATAATTGATAATTAAACTAAAAAATATTAAAAATTGTAAATCAAAAAGAGTTGAATTCATCAAAAAACAAGAATTTTAAACCAAATTGGTGAATCCTTAGCCAAAAAAGATTTTAAATTTAAACAAAAAATTTACAATTTTAATAAAAAAAATAAAATTTCTACAAAAAGAAATGAATTTTCAAACCAAAAAGACGAATTTTCAACAAAATTGTTGAATTTGCAACCAATAAAGATTTTTCAGCCCAGAATAAACAAAAATTAGGATAATTATAATTTAAAAGAAAAAATAATTATTAATACAAAATAAACATTTCGAATAACTCTTTTTTAATTTTCTTTGTTTATTAGCTTAAGGTTAGTATGAATATAATATTCCTAGGTTGCTCGACAAAATTCAAAAAGATTTTTGAAGATTTCAGATATATTGAAAAAGTATTCAGAAATTTCTAAGATTTTTTTCTTCTATTTTGCAGGATTTTACAAAATGTTAAGAAAAATTTGAGTAGTTTAAAAGATATTTAAGTTGAAAAATATGTTATAAGCGTTCAGAAATCTTTTAAAGTTTTAAAACGTTTTTAATCTCTTCAAAATTCCAAAAATTCTTAAATACCTTTTAAACTGACTTGAATTATTCCTAAAATTGTTTTAGAATCTTGCGGATTCCTTTTTGATAAGTTTTAAAATCTTTTAGAATGTTTAAAAATATTCTCGTAAAATAAATGTTGTAAAATGAAAAATCATTAAGAATTATCCCAGAAATCGTCAGAAAATTTTTTTATTCTCTTGAAACCTTTCAAAATTGCTAAAAAGCTTCTACATTTTTTGTTCGAAATCTTGCAAAATCTACATTTTGTTTTAAATATAATTATTTTTGTATCCTTTCAAAACTTCTAAATATCTATTAATCCTACTCGATTTTTTCATAACATTTTTTAATCTTGCAAAATTTCAAAATTTTGCTTTCAAAACTTCTACATTCTTTTACGAAATGTTAGGAAATCATTTGAAATGTTTTTATCTCTTTTTAAATATTTGTTATAGGCTAATTTTTTAACAAAAAAATTAACTTAAATTTTCCCTGGAATCTCAAGAAAAAATGTCATTATCTTAAAATCTTCAAAATCCTTAAAAAGCTTCAACATTTTATTTCAAAATCTTCAAAAATCTGCATTTTGTTTCAAATTTGTCGGGACCGGTTATTTTTTGGTTACCGGAACTGACAATTTTTGTTTGTTTCGTGCATTCTGTACATTTCGTAAACTAAGACATTCTACGTTTTTGTCCATAATGTAATTTTTCTCATCTCTTTGAATGGGTGAAAATGTTTACAAATTATAGTCTGGTAGCAAAATGTTGAGAACAAAATTATTTCCCAAAATTAAAAAGCAATCACAATCACATTTTTCTCTTTTATTAATAATGTTTAGAAAGATTGGCAAATAATTGTTGTCATCAAATAGAATTACTTTTTTGGATACTTTGATTTACTGAATTGATGGTGCAGAAAATTCTTAATCTTTATTAATATATAAATGCAGGTATTCTCGTTTATTATGATCAAGGGATTATTCTGAATAGATTCCTTTTGTCATTTTTAAAACATTTGGTCACAACGTTAAGAACAGAATATTGTTGTGTTTATCATTAAAGAATCATTTACAATTTAAATATTGTCATTTAGAAATCAATTTTTAGAAAATAGTAACAAAAAAGTTTTGAATAGCTTCTGACCAGTTTCAAGATGGTTTGAATTTTTCTCCAACAATCGGAAACTTTTTTTTGAACAAATTTAAATCCCTTATGGACCAGTTTAATAATGGGTTAAAAATACTATTTATAAGTATCTCATAAATGGTTTCAAACATCTTTAAACTGGCTTTTGTCTTATTTCAGGCATCCGGTAAACAGTTTTTTGACTGTTTGCAAGTATTCTGTGTTTTAACTTTTAATTAATTTCAAGTTCACAGTTGATTTCAAACTGTCATAGATCGCTTCTGGAACTTCCTTGAACGAGTTTGAACTTGTTTCAGATTATTGTTTTTAACTGTTCAGAAATGGTTTAGACCCTGTTTCATGGTGTTTATAACTTTTTCTTATCATTGTTGTGCCCACGAATCCTCAAGGCTGCATACTTTTTTAAACTGCTTTCAAACAGGAATAAATCGGTCCGAAACTAGCTTTAATGTGGTTTTCAGTCTACTTGAATAGGATTTTAACTATATATTTTCAAGCAGTCCATCATGGAACTAGTTTTAAATTGAGCCTAAGATACTTGAAGTCAATTTTTGAAATTGTTTTAACTGATTTCATATAATCCGTAAACGACTTTACAAAGTTCTAAACTGATTCCAATTTGTTTTCTACCAGTTTTTTATTTTAAAAGTAATTTTTAAGAATTGATTTTCAACGAAAAATTCATTCTAATTTAATGTTTTTTAGTTCGAAAGCTTCCAAATTTGAGCGGTTTTAAGTTTAAGTGCCATTAAATTATTAAGTTTTTATATTCAAATGCTTTTTTTGGGGAGGGGGGGGAGGTCATTTTTAAAACTTGATTTCAAGCGCTTTGGACTCTTTTCATATCTGCCTTTTTCTAATTCTAATGCTTTTAAAAGCAAAGTTTTTCGAATGTCGAGGTTTTAAAATTCAAGCTTAAAAAAATGAGGCAATTCTCAATTTTTGCTGCATCTGAATTTGTGAGTTAATAAATTCAACTGAGTTTAAAATTGATCATTTTAAATGTTGATTTCATCAAATTTGCATGCTTTTTAAATAGAAAGTAAGTCAATGCTTATCAAATTCTCATATTTTGAGAGATTCCAATTATTTTTTGTGTGTCAACAAAAACTCAAAATTTTTAGCGTTTTTTTTGTTATCAAGTAGAATTAAACTTTGCGGAAAGTGGGGTAAAGATAAATTAAAATAAAAAATGAATACTAGCTGTTGCTTTTCTAAATATGTATAATTAATTGCGTTTTTCTAATTAATTAAAGATTTAATTAACTATGTATTTCTTCCAACTTTTTTATTTCATTTATTTTTCGAGATTTCTAATTTGTTTATTAAATATAAATGTCTCCGCCGTATCTAAGAAGATTTCGTAGAAACCTTGGCATAATTCATAGCTACCTAAGATGTTCTATTGATCAAACAGATGGATAAATATGATTTTCTTTCAGTGTCTTTTCAACTGTCCTTTCCATTTTATCTCGGCTCTCAGGGATCTAGATATTTATTTCGAAAAAGTTAATGTTTAATCAATTCTGCAGCTAAATTGGTAAATGATCATTTATATATTGTTTTTCATAAAAATTCGGTTTTGATGACTTAGTTTGAAGTTTTCCTTTGGTGTTCAATAATTAGAAATATCCGGTAAAAAAATGTCCTTGAAATAACTAGAATTTTCTAAACAAATATTCGAATCTATAGCAGCAATTCTTTAAATTAATTGTTTCCTTTGGTTTTATTTTTATGTTTTTCTTTTATAAGGAATATTATACTTCTGTCGTCATGCTAGAAAGATGGTACAAACGTTAATTTTAGCTTATTGACATCAAATAATTTACATCTATCTTAAAAAATGAGTAAATTGAATTTGGAAACTGATGTTATTTGTTTCAAACGCCTTTTAATGTTTACGAATTTAGAATGGGATAAATAAGACAAGTTCCGAACAAAAATGAATTAGAAAGCTTCTTAAGTTTCTAAAATGGGAATTAGAAAAACTTTAATTAATTTGTACTTGCTATTTTTTGTCCACAGGAAATTAGCGAAGATGTTAGAGATGTGGAACACAAGTGGCTGGAGCAGGACGGAAGTGCACCATTTGTCGAAACTCGACGCACGCCTGACATTGAGAATATGGATCTTGATCAATATCATCAGTCTATATCACAGTGAGTTAAAACACGAGTTAATTTTTATCTCCCTTTTATCGCTTTATTTTGACTTTTGCTCTTCTTAATATTTTCGTTTTAATTTTATTGCAGTATGAATACTAGTCTAAGCGAAATTCAGGCGGACATTCAGCGCCTCGCGAGCCAACAGAATCAAATACAGCAGCAACATTTAATGACACAGCATCAGCATCAAATGCAGCAACAATTGCAACAACTGCAGAGTCTTAGTCAACAACAGCACATACCGGTATTACTATTTTTATTCCATGAATTTTTGAATGCTTTTAAATTCATTAATTTAAAATTTTCATTTTTTTTTAATAACGAATTTTATAGTCTTTTCAAATTGTATGACTTCCAAGTCCGAAAGTATGTAAATTTTAAACCTTTTTGAATTCGGGTGTTATTTATTTCAGATTTTTTTTCTTAATTTGGCGATTTATAGTTAAGATTCTTAAATTTGGTGACACTTTTAATGTGATATTATTGTATCTGCACGGTTGTATTTGCAAAGTTTAAGGTTTTTGTGTTGCAAAATATCCAATTTGAACTATCAAGTAGTAAAGCGTTTCAAATTGAAAACGTCCAAATTTGAAAGAACCCGATTTTTTAATTTTATAAGTATTAAAGTACCTTTAAAGTGCCCCGGTGGCCCAGGCGATGGCGGTTCGGAACCCACTTTAAACTACCCTCGACTTTGAGAGACTCGGAAAAGAGTTAGCGATCTCTTAGCGAAGGGGCTCAATGTCAAAGGGTCTATCGCTCGGTGGTCGCTGGTCGATTTTGAGTAATAAACACACACATATACACTTGCTTAACACGACAGGACAGTATGCTCTGCCCTAAGTGCCCCCCTAGCCAAGCTTGTGTATATTCTTCGTATGGATAGCTCTTTGTATGAATTTACCCTGATAGTACCTTAAATACAAAGTTTATTTTTCAGCTCTAAACATAAATTTTCCCCGATTTCAAATTAAAATTACACTCAACTCCCCATGTAAGACCCCCAAGTTTACGATATTGCTGGAACGGATGGCCTCCGCACTTTCATGGTGAGAGGAATCGCGGGTCCGAAAGAGAGGATGTGCCCAGTCAAGCGTGACAAACAGCTAGAGGGCCGCACTCTCAGCGCTTTAGTTGCATCAGGTTGCGTCACGCGTCGAAATCCAACAGGAATGGTTCATGCGGCCCTTTCTGTTCACGTTTTGATTCCCCGGATTTAAGATCAAGGTCAAGGCAAGTCGTGTCCGAAACCGGTCTTACATCGGGAGTTGAGTGTATTCAATTTTGAACACTTTTAATTCAAAACATTGCCCACTAATATATTTTTTATTTAAATTTGGAAATACAGTGACCTCTTGCCTATTTCAGAACCCACCTATTTCAAGGCTTACCTATTTCAAGTACCCCATGCTGGGCTATTTCGAATTGCGCAGTTCCTTCACCTCCTACCACGGTCCCTGTACTGTCTTGCCCGCGTCAGTGGCTAACCAATTGAAAAGATGCCCGAAGAGCGGGAAGCCCTCGTTGGTTTGAATTGAGTATCTTAGCATGACGTCATGGGAATGCATACGAATTTTTGTAGAAAATATCCTAAACGTAACAGTAAGTCATAAATGTACAAATAGTAATTACTTGTCAAGTATAGAATGTATTTTCTCAGTCTTGTTCCATTCTTTTGCCGACTGCTGATCTTTCTTCAGTGTCACGAAATAAAATAAAATATCCAAAATTTGAGGTTAGTGCATCAGATCGATTTGATCAGGATCGCGTACTCTAACCTCAAATTTGGGATAGTTGATTGCATTTCGTGAATCTGAAAGGTCTTCAACCGATAAAGGGACTAAACAGAATTGCGCAAATGCATTCTACACTTGAAAAATATTACTATTCAGACCTCCATAAGTTACTTTTATGTTTAGAATATTTTCTCCAAAAAGGCGAATGCATTCTCATGTCAAGATTTACCAACTATGCTAACCTTCCTGACATTTCCACCTATTCTATCATGACCGTAACGTCATGCCGGGGTAGCCAATGAACGTCGCTTGACAAAAATCATCCGACGACTTGCGGTAGAGGTGGGGACCCCTCCAGCCTTGAAATCCGCAAATGTTTACGTTTCGCGGCCCTTGAAATAGGCAAGAGTTTACTGTAGTTCAATTTAGAATATTTTAAATTGAAAGTTGAGATTTTTTTTTGAAAAAAGGGAGTACTTTTCAAAAAGGTTGTTTTTTGTAATTCCCATTCTTTAACAAGCTAAAACTATCCTTTGAGAATTTGGCTTGAACCTACAAGTTATTATTTTAATAAAAACCAAATTAATTTTTTCCTTTCAGCCGAGTTATGGCGTTCAATCGTCGAATTCCATGACCGCGCGAATTCAGGAACCACAACAATCTCAATTTTACCTTCACGACCAGCCACAACTGCCAAGAAGAACGTGGGGTTCGCCATTGCCGGCTCAGAGTTTAGCGAATGAAATGGCCGCCGTTGGTTATCAACCTCCCGTCGATTCTCGATTTAACACCCAACCAATCGGTAGTGAATTTATAAATAAACAAAAATCAGTAGGTAAATATTCAGTGTATAAATAAAACTATTTAAATACTTTTTTCATTTTCAGTTTATCAACAAGATCCTCGGCTTTATCAAGATACAAGGTCTTGGGGTGTGCACCACTCACCTCAGCAGAAAGGGTTCATTCTGCACGACACTTCTCAGGAGCAACGATATCTCAACGGCGGAGATCATAGTCTTTGTAATAATCAAATTAATCATCCGGCACCTGCCTACCCGACGTCTACGTCTCTGTTCAACCAAACGCCGCCTTCCTCTGCTAGTCCTCAGCATCGAAACGCTGTAAGTTATTCCTTTATTTTTTTTAACAGGCTTTCAAATTTTAAAGGTTTTCTTGGAAAATAAAAATAGTTTTCCAATAATGCTGGCTCAATTGAATCCCTTAAAATTGTGGGGGTTGTAATTCTCTTTATTTAAACAATTTCCGATAAAAAATGCATCAAGTTTTAATTCTGATGTATTTAAGTTTACTTGTTTTAAAAGTCGGACATTTCACCATTGTTTCGCTTTGAAATATGTTGTACATAAGACATGTACAATTGTACATGTACATAAGAAAATTTTGAGAATTTCAGTTTGAAAGTGGACGAAATTGAACAATCTAAAACTTTTTGAGTCAAAAAGATTGATTTCTATTTTCTGCATATTTTTACTGGTACATTTTAACGTTGAAAAGTTGACAACTGTGTAATTAAGAATCTATTCGAAATTCGAATAAACGTTAACTTTTACAAAAAAGCAATTGCAGATTTTAAAGTGATTTTTTTATCAATTCGAAAATTTGAATGACGGATAAAAATGCAATAAAACCGAGATATGAATTAAATTTCGAGATTTCAGTGTTTACCCTTTCTCTGTTTAAAAATATGAACTGAAGGGTGGACATACTTAATAGAGTGGGCTGAAAACCTCTTTTTTTAGTAGCAGATTCTGATAGTGGTTAACAGTTGTATTTTCCCAATAGTCGTAAAGCCCTCCAAATTCAGGTTCGATCGGGAAATATCTTCTGTTCTAAGGGTGTATTTGAAAATTCAAATTTTGGAAAATTAAAAGAATTTTCCCTATAGGCCAAAAAATAATGTTGAATTTTTATAGGTACAGTTTTTGGTAGTGAATAATAATATATAATTAGAATTTTAAAAAAATAGTAATAAAGTTAGAACTTTCTTAAAATATCAAAAAAATAGTTTTTGGGATTCTGTTAACTACACATTTTTTTGAAAAGATTTAACTATGTACTTGAAATTGGTTTTTTGCAGTTTAAAAGAATTAGTGAATAATAATTATAAAGATCGTATACTTTGAAAAAACACGTTTACTGCTAGAACTTTTTTTGTCAAAAAGCAAAAATAATTACCCAACTAAGTCATCACGGTTCCTACAGAACCTGTAAAAGCCCTGGAATTTTGATAAAGAAACCTGTAAAAATCCTGGAATTTGGAAAAGATCCTGGAAAGGCCGTAGCCGTGTAAGCATGGGTGGGCTGCCCCCGCTTGTTTTTGGTTCATATTTTAGGGGTAAGTTTCTACCATTATAGGATTATTTTACCCCAAGTGAAAACTGTAAAAACAAATTGTTTACAAAAGTTATAAACAAATTTGAAAAAGAAATCGCATTTCTCAAAATTGGTTGAACCTATTTTGATGACTTAAATATATTTTGTATAGGGTATTAAGACGACGAAGAAAAAATTAACAATTAATTCCTTCTACGAGAAGGGGCTAAATAAATGATTGTAATTTTATAACCATTTATTTCTAATGAAATGTTGGTGGCTACATCGCAATTTTTTCTGTGATATACTCATGTCCAAGGTAACAACATAAGATTTTTGGGATACGATCAACGGATCACTTCATGGTTAAAAAAAGAAAGAAATATAAAATTTTGGCCCCTAATATATATGTAATTCCATCAGAATAGGGGGCCAACCTAATTTTTAGCGAGTAAAACTTTTTTAAGGCGTCAGCTACCCTTGTACTTCACCTATTATAAAGCCATGCAAAAGACAGGTTTGGTTTTCGAAAGTTACCAATGCGAAAAACGCCAAAAATCTTCTTTTTCTATCCCCTGAATTATAGGCTGGGTGATACCATTCGGGAAAATGTCCAAAACCCACTCATACTACATGTACACCTAAAATGTTAAAAACTACCAGTTTGATTTTCGATATTTGAAAAACCTGAAAAATTGTTTTTCATACCCGGTACCCGGAATCACAGGCCGGGCGAGACTGTTCGGGTTCACCCTTAAAAACAACCCTCACTATATGTACACCTAAAATTTTCAAAATTATATGTTTGATTTTCGATATTTGCACATTAAAAAACGCCAAAAATCTTTTTTATATTCCGAATTATAGGCTGGGTAAGACCGTTCGGAACCATTCCAGCATAAAAAAATAAGTTTTTGATGATTTTTTTATGATTCGGGACATAAAAAAAAAAGATTTTTGGCTTTTTGTATTGTACAAATATCTAAAATCAACCTTGTCATTTATAACATTTTAGTTGTACACATAGTGAGGGTGGCATAAAGAAGAAGATATTTCACACTATTTAATGGATAATATTAGAAAATTAAACCTGTGTTTTGCATGTCTGGAAAATAGGTGATGTGCAAGGGTAGCTAATCCCTTGAAAAAATTGTATTCGGTAAAAATTAAGTTGGCCCCCTATTCCCATAGAATTAATTTCATACATATTAGGTGCCATATTTTTATATTTTTTTTAAATAACGAAGTAATCCTTTGATCTTATCTCAAAAAATGTATCTTATTACCTTGGATATGAGTATATTACAACACAATAACGGTTTAACCACCAAAATTTCATTAAAAAAAAAATGGTTATAAAATTACAATAATTTGTTAGCCCCTTCTCGTAGAATGAATTAATTGTTACTTTATTTTTAGTTGCCGTAATACCCGAAACAACATACATTTGAGCCATCAAAATCGGTTGAGCCAATTTTAAGAAATTCAAATTTTTCGAATATTAAAAATTTGTTCATAACTTTTGTAAAAAAATTTGTTTGAAGTATTTACTTGGGGTAAATTAGTCCTATAATGGCAGAAACTTATTCCAAAAATTTGAACCAAAAACAAACGGGGGCAGTCCACCGTTGCTTACCCTTCTATTTCTATTACATTTTGAAGTTTTAATAATTATTTTAATACTTCTCTGCTTATTTTACCAATTCCGATTGATAGGAATTGATTAAGATACGTTCTAACGATTTGAATGAACGCGGGAACCTGTTAAATTTTTTACTATTGTACACATTAATCATTTTTTAACTATATTGAAAAACTTTGTTTATAATGAAATAATAGTCGAAAAAGTATTTGAAAATTTGCATTGATTAATAATTTTATGTACAGTACCGGCGGTAATTATATACACGCCTATGTTTTCAGCTGTTGCTAAAGTGCCTCATTCTTTCTAATATTTACATCAATTTTTTTTCCTCACAATTCCACGGAAGTTAATAAAATATTGCGTCTAATAAGCCCAAGTTGAAGACAAAGTGTCAATTTAATAAAAAGGAATAACTGGAAATATTCAACATTTTTCATAGTTTTTTGGCTAATTTAAAAGGTAAGTATTTATAGTAATTTGCTTGGTGGAAAAAAATGTCAAAATTTCAAACAATGATTGTACTCACCACTTAATTTTTAAAAATTCAAAACAATAAAATTTTCATAATTATAAATAAAATTTGTAAAAATATGATTTAAAAAAATGATTGTATTTACACATTTTTGAAATTTTGCGACTTTTTTTGCACCAACTTTGACCCTAGGGCAGAATGTAGGGCCGAAATTCTAAAAATATTTGTACAATTTAGTAAAATACTTTGAAGACTTACTTACCTTTAAAATGAGCTAAAGAACTTTAAAAATGTTGATTATTTCCAGATTCATTCCAATTTTTCGAAAACATCTAAATTTTACGTTTTTTTTGCTGTACTGTTTTATAAAATTGACAGTTTACCTTCGACTTAAGCTTATTAGATGCAGATTTTTATTACCTTTCGCGCTATGAGGAGGGAAAAAATTTAATGTTTTAATATTATAAAAACTGAGGCACTTCAGCAACAGCTTAAAAAACAGGCGTGTAGATAATTTCCGCCGGTTGTATACAAGAATTGTTCTGGAAAATATCTCGCAAACGTATAATGCTTTGAAATTGTTTTGAGTTCAAATTTTGAATAGAATTGTTTTTAAAGTTGTCTTGGAAATTTGTCAAAAGTCGACCTGGAAATTCTGAAAATGTTCTGGAGTTTTTAAATTTGGCTTCTGTAAAAACCCTGGTTATGTAAGTTTCAACACATTATAAGCTTAAATTAACTTACTATGACGCAAATATGAACTCAAAATAAATTTTTATTAATTTTTGTACGAAATATTTACTATTTAAAGAAGTATAAGCTAAACGTTAGGTTGGAATTTGTATTTCAATTCTGATCGTCTATGATTCATATTCTTTGGCTATTTTGAATTTAATTTTTTTATATGTTTTTATTACAGTTCATTTAACCTTATAAATCTGATAATTTTTTGAAACTTACGTGACATAGTGAAATAATTGTTTTCTTGACAAAATCAGTTTTACCAGTGAACGTGTTTTTTTTCACTATTTAAGATGAAAATTCCATATTTAACACTTAGTTTCTGATAAATATTTTTTTACCCACTAATTATTTTAAACTATGAAAAACGGTAGTAAAATTGTTTTAAGCACGATTTAAAATGTATCTTAAAAATCCTACCTAGCTATACTAGTTTGCGACACTAGCGCATCCAAATCTCAGATCACAATATAATACGGAAATACAAAATAAATTATTTTAACATTTAAAGAACACTTTCTATACAGTTTAGTTCCCACCGGATGATTCGATTGTTAATAAAAGTTGACTTGACTCGAGTTCGTTATCCTTTAGTGACTATAGTTTGAAATCTGACAGGAATACGTTGGCCCCATGCACCAAGTAAATAGTAAGGAGACCAAACTGTGTGTTACGAAAAGGTGGCAACTTTTTGAGGAATTACTTCGTGCTCCCATGCTTTCTTCACACATTCAAGCGATTTGAGACTGTATTTGTGCGCGTGAATGAAACCAGTTGGTGATGTAATGCACACTTATAGACAGAGTCGTTATAGTCACCGAACATGGCAGTGACTTCCCACACTAGTGTCCTAATACCTGAATCTCTAGCATTCAGTTCAGGTGCAATTTTATTCTTGCTTACATTCTGTGATACTGTCATTTGATTCTTCATTTATTCAAATCAAATGTATCTATTCCATTCCTGTACCGCCTCTAGTAGCACTCATGGTTACTATAATACGCAGGTTTGTTTCCTTTGCGCTTTGAATTTAATTATCTTCGTTATTTGTTGTTGGAAGCGCAGATTCAGAACTCGTTACCAGATTCGAATCAATTAAATCATAATTTAGAGGTGGCTTCTAAATCTTCCGTTTTACGTAGGAATTTCCTTTTCAATTCGTGATCTTCAGCAGGCATCATTTAATTGTTTTTATAACCTATGCGGCACTTTTAAAGTTCTATATTTGAGGGAATTAAAAATGCCCTAAAATTAAGAGTGAAGTTTTGAAATTTAAAGATGGATCTCGAGAGTTTAGAAATTTGAACGGAATAAATTGTGGGCTTAGCGAAATCAGTAATTAATTTAATTGAATTGTTTTAAAATTTTCTGTTATTTTTTAGGTTCATCGGATAAGTCAGTTGATGAGCGAAAATCCAGAAATAAAAAGGCCAACAGTTCATCATGTTCCGATTACATGCGAAAGTCCAACGGAAAAAAGGCAAAGTGCTACGATGCACACGCCCGTTCCAGCCCCTCCAGTCGATGATATGGAACCCCAAAATATATCATTCATTGGTAAGTATAACTACCTTTTTTTTCAAAATTCGCCAAATTTAATTATGCAATCAAATTTGAGAAAATTGAGATTTTAAATTTTCTTTCGATTTGAGTGCCGAAAGAAGTATTTTACAATATTTTATACAATATCAGGGATTAAAAATTTCTATATTTTGATTCTGGATTCTAATTCTAGAGAATAAACGTTTCTCGATAAATTGTGAGAAATTTTACAAAAACAAACATTCAGTGAAAAGATTATGGACGAATAGAATTATACAAAAGTTAATAAGTAATTTAAAAGGGTTGTTGAAAATTAGGTAATAACAAAGCTTATCCTCGGGGTATCAAACTTACCAGTTTAAGGGTCCACAATTTTCCAATTAAAAATTTCCGAATTGCCCCGTTTCATATTGCACCTAATACTTCTCAATATTTAACCTACAATTTTTAAAATGAAACTTTCCTAAAAAAAAAAATAATATTCATTTAGTCAGTAGTTGGAATCCCGAGAAGGTAGAAATTTTAAATTAAAGTGTTCAACAATGTATAGCATATCAATTTGTAAGCATTAACAATGGAATAATTTCTAACTTTATAGGAGTTGATTTTATTTTGAAATTTAAAAACTAAAGATAGGCATAAAAAATAAAAAAGTGCTTCGAAAATATTCAGCACCTAATCATTTAAAAATACTGCCAGTTAAAAGAATCCAACAGACTGTTTTAATTAATAGAAAAATTTATAAGAATAATTAATCAAAACCTTAAAAAATTGAATATCAAAAATATCTGTCTGCAATACAAAATTTTAATCTGGCAAACGCAATTTAAAAAAGGAAGAATTGAAATATAAAAATTTCCTAATTTAAAATGTTCATATACACCAAGGTATTTGAAATTTGAAAAAGTCTCACTTAAATTTCTACTTTTCGAGGGGGGGGGGTGTGCGCTGGCCAGATTTACTTATAACAAAAATATTTCTTCATTGCTCAATCTTTAATCCATTAATTAATCATTATATAAATATTTGACAGTTACTTGTATAGGATTTGTTTAAACCTCTTTTGAAGCGTTTTGTTTCATTATCCAACAGTTTTATATTTTTCAATATTTTTCTTTTAATTGATATTATATTTATTTTACTCGAGACTATTTACATTATTGACCTATTTTTCGAGGTTTAAACATTTTTTCTTTTATCTATATTTTAAATAACTATTAAATCAGGCTTCATAGTTTATAAGCTGAGAGTATTTTTAATTTTTTGTTAATTATTCAAGTTATCTTATAATATTCTTACACAAAAAAAAATGTTTTAAAATTTTTGCATTTTTTCACTTTTTCTTACGGTGTCCGAGTTGATTTCGGGCAGTGATAAAAAATTACATTTTGTGACACAACTCGATTTCTTTGTCAATGATTTTTTTTAAATTTATAATATAATTTTTTTCACTGTCCTAAGTTGACTCGGGAACCGTAAAAAAAAGTGCCAACTTTTTTTATATCGATTCAGCAATACATCAGTTCGGAAGTATATTCTTGTTTCTCTTTTTAATTGAGAATTCGATTTTACAGAAAGTTTTATAGCTCTGCTGTAAAATTGCCATTTTATTCCATTTATTCTCGTTAAGTTCTGGAACTCTGCAATGTTAAATTGAAATTGTATCGATTTCCAGGTGGAACGTTTAAAATGTATAATTTCAATTGCAAAGAAAAAAATGGAAAATTAAAATAAAAAAACTTTAAAATTGTAGAGTTTTATTTAAAATTGAAAATTGTCCAATTTCAGTATTTCAAGTTAAAAATTCTATATTTATAAATTGCGCACAATGTTGAATCAAGAGCTTTCCAATTTGAATAATTTTAGATTGAAGTTTTACAAAATATAACAATTTAAAATTTCAAACGTTAAAAAAAAAATTGAAACTTTAAAAATTTTGCGATTACAAAATGAAGCATTTGGAACTCAAAAATTTCAAACTCTAAGTGTGTCTCGAAGTAATTAGAACAATGCTGATAAAAAAAGCAGTGAGTATCAATTAATTTTAATCGAAAATAATATACTAAGGTAAAAAAATTAATTATTTACTATATGATTTCTTGTTCATATTAAATTTCTACCCAATAATCCAAAATTGGTGGTGATGTTATCTACCCATCAGGCGTATTAAGCAACTTGTGTTTCCAGCGTTTAAATAAAAATAAGTCTGTATCAAAAGGTTTATAATTGAATCGCTTTAAATCTGTAGTATTAAAAAAAAAGGTTTTTAAATTACACCATTTTAAAATTTTTATTTCGCAAAAGTAAAAGCTTTCAGAATTTAGAAAAGTTTTTAATTTTATACTTTACAAACTTATAACATTTTTTAATTTGAAGGCTTAAAAAGTGAATAATTTAACATTTCAATCGTTGAAAATTAATTTGAAGCGTTTAAATAAAATAATTTTTAATTATTAATCAAGTTTCCAACTATACTCGTTTCCACACAACCCATGAGGTAGAGTAACCAGCGCGTTTTTTTCCAGTGGTATCCCCAGTAGGCCTAATCCACTATCTTTCACAACTTTTTTTCTCTTAATATTTCCTTAATTCTTTTAGTTCTCCACGCGCATTCGTTTTTCGTGAGGCTCATCATCTTCCACTTCTCGTTCCCTATCTTTGAAAAATATTACAGGGCCTGTCTCACCAATCGTATCGATTTTAATGTCACTCCCAAACTTCTTCAACAGATTTTTCTTTATAGTTTGTTCCAGTGGGTATTCATTCCCGTACTGATTAAGCATTTGGCGAAGATTAAATTCACCCTCTTCTCCATTTTGAATCATCAGGTTTGAAATAAATTCCACGACCCTATTAGTTTCTGCAGACATAGCACGGCCCGGAGGTTTATCTGTACCGTAGTATGTACATCTACTCAAGAAAATTCTGTAGCAATTGGAATGATATTTAATTTCAGAGTCTTCCAAACTCAATAGTTGGTGGAGTCTTTCCAAAAGTTTACGAGATGGTTCATGATCCAAGTTTTTAATTCTGTCAATCAATTTTACTTTTCCTCCTTCTGAAAGAAGCTGAACCCTTTCACGTCTATTGTGAGGTAGTTTCTGTCTCTTTTTTAGGAACGTTTCTGATACATCTTCCAAACAATACAAACATTTTTCCCGTAATTCCGATGTTTGAAGGCGACTGTTGCTTTCTGTCTCGTTTGGCAAGCAATATGCAATATTTATCAGATCTGTATACAGTTTTCGACAGGCTACATGAACTTTAATTGTTTTTTTCGCTCCCCACAGAATATGTTTATCATCCTTTCGTTTCAGACTCGCACTCACCAACTTCTTGATTATTTTCACTTTCGCGACTTCTGTATTCCCCTGAGACAAACTTTTAGCACAAATACTGCAATCAGTTTCAATCGGTTCTTCGATTTTCTTTTCTTCTTCGCCAAAAAGATCCAGTGCAGTTTCTTCGGAGATTTCATCAGTTTTTCCATGAAAAAAATTCTTGCAGCAACTGCGATGATATTTAATTTCGGATACATCGAAATTCAACAATTCGTTGAGTCTTCCCAAAACTTGTCGACACTTGTCATCATTATCCTTTTCTGCAAATTCGACTATTGTTTCTTTTCCGGTGCATGTCAGAAAATGAACAGTTTCACGTTTTGCCAGAGGCTTCTTTTCCTGATTCTGCAGAAATTCTTCGGATGCATCCTTGGAGCAAAAAATACAGTTGTCCTGCATTTTTAACATCTGAGAGCGACTGCTCCTTTTTGGAGCTTTTTTGAGTGCACTTTCAATATACATGTAGGACTTGCGACACGATGTATGCAGAAGCAAAGTTTCCTTGGTTCTCCAAAGACTGTGTTTGCCGTCGTCTCTTACTACACTTACAGACACTAAGGTTTTAATTCCCTTTGTTTTCACATTCACTGTTTCCTCTTTGGATAGGGGTTTATCACAAACTGTGCAGATGCCAGTATTCGGGTCTTCCATTTTCACTTTTTCTGTTTCAAAGCGATACCTAGTTTCTGATGAGAATTAATTCTAAAAAGGTTTCTGTGTTGCAGAGAATCTTGCTCCCGCGACTCCTGTGACAAATCTAACTAAACTGCGCTGCAGCCAGTCTGCCAGTGGTCCCAATGTTGGCAAAGTTTTATTTACGCTTGCGTTAGGTCAGTGCGCTTGATTGGTCGCGCGCAAACTGCGACCAATGAGTGCGCTGCCCTGGCGGCAGCGGAGAACGAAACGGAAGGAGAGTTCCTAACTGGCTGCAGCAGCGTAAATTGTAATTTGTTCCAATTAGGTATTTCAAGTCCAAGTCTTTTAAAATAAAAAAATAACAAATTTGTAACTATTTAATTAAGGTAAAACGTCCAGTTTTCGCCAAGACCCCAGTAATCAGGTATAATATATGCCAATAATATATGTCAGTGGTGTAGTCCTAAAAGAAAAAGTTGCCTGGCGGTAGAGTTCTTAAATGCCCAAGAACTTAGGTTGATCAAATGCTCTCGAGAATATGCTCAGCATTTTAGCGCGAACAGAGCATTAAACAAATATATATCATAACTAATACATATATGTTTACAAAAACATTAATATATACTTTTTTAAATTACGGAGTTGCTACAGGTCAGTTAATTCCAGAAAGTCAGGGAATGTGAGGGAAAACCTGACAGAGTTAGGGAATTTTCGATAAACTAAAGTTGAAATTAATTTTATGGTAAATAAATCTGTCGAAAACATCTTATGTGAAATTCCGTTTGACACATCGGGAAAAAAGTTAGAAGTACCCCCATCACATGCATCGTTTCATTACTCAAAGAGGAATTAATTTGCCACTCTGAAAGTAAGATCTTATAGGGAAAAATCTCAGCTTTCTTTCTAAACCATTTTCAAAATAATAAAGTGTCGAAATTTCAAAAAAGTCAAATTTATTTTTGATTTTCAAAAATTATGGTGAAATTTTGATTTTTTTTAAACAATTTATTTGACCTTCTGAAAAATGGTAACAAAATCTATCGAAAATATTTCAGAAAAAATTTTGTTTGACGCATCAGGAAAAAAGTTAGAAATGTTTCAAAGTAAGGCTTTCCATCAATTCAAAAGCCCAAAAATGCTACCCTCTCCACTTTAATAAATATTTTTCGAAATAAATTAATTTTTTGTATGAGAGTCGCGCCCAATAGGACTATAGCTGGCCCAATTTTTGGCCCGATGAGACCACTTTTTATTTAGGGGTGGGTACACTTCAGAAATTATGCCCCATTTTCAAATTAAATTTAACGAAATAGCCGCGGTTTCTCTGAAAATATTCAAAGTTTTACTCAAAAACACAACGATTTTTTTCCTCTTGATTTTTTTTTCAAGATTCATCCTGATAAAGTATAAACGATGCTGGATACGAAAAAGTCAAAGAAAAAAAATTGTTTTTGAAAAAAAATTTCTATAAAAATGTCACTTGACACTTTTTCCTATCTCGTGTTATTGTCGAGATTTTTGCAAAAACAAGTATAAAATCCTTCAGAATTTGATTTTTTCTCGACAATGCAATTTTATAGTGTGATGTGATGTGTGTGTGTTTGTAAATTATGAAATTTAATTTATAGTTAAAAAATGGTTAGGTTGTGTTTTTCACTGAATAAAACAGTCCACATTTCAAAACAAGAATAACACACGTTTATTTTCACCGTACAAGTTTTCGTTACGGACGATGAAAGGTATCTGTCAGTTTTGAGGTTTGACGAGTCGCTCGGTATTCGGGGGTGATGGTTTGACCATTTTTTGATAATTCACGATTTCAATTTTTTAAATTTAAATACTCATAAATTTGTAAACAAAAAATTTCGGCAAATCTTACACGATTTTTCAGTTTTTGTTGTTTGTTCTTAAGCATTTGTATATTTTGTTTTCTATTAAATTGATTTCAAGTATTTTGTTAACATTACGTTTATTAAAATTTTTGTTTTGAACGATGTTTTAAATTCATTTACATTTTTTATTGAATAGTTCTTTGAAAGCTGTACTTTTTTATTCTTCATGAATTTTTAAAGCCAGAGAATAATTGGTTTCGAATTTCGTAGTGTATACAGATACAGCATTTTTTGCCGTATTTTAATTTTGTAGTACGGAATTTTTTGCCGTATTCTAATTTTGTAGCCCGGAATTTTTGCCATATTTTAATTTTCTAGTCCGGCATTTTTTGCCGTATTTTAATTTTGTAGTCCGGCATCTTTTGTCGGATTTAAATTTTCTAGTACGGCAAATTTTGCTGGACTTGCATTTTCTAGTATGTACGGAAAATTTTTACATCAACGAAATTTCTTTTCGCATTTCAACTTTTTTGCCAGTCAGCATTGCTTTAAAAAATATTGAAAACTTTATTGGTTAACGTCTCGTGATCTATCATATCTCGAAGCCTTTTCCAGCTCTCCCCTCAAAAAATACTTGTTAGTATCTGGTCACAGAAGAGTGATCTGTCACAACTCGAACCCCTTTTCCATGTCTCCCATTAAAAAATAGTTGGGTTAGTGACTGGTCACAGAAGAGTGATCTGTCACATCTCGAACCCCTTCTTGGATAATTTGAAGATCAAAAATCAAGTTTTTAATTGTAAAACTGAAAACGTTTTGTATCATTTTTAATTGTATAGATCACGAGACGTTAACCAATACATTTTTCAATATTTTTTAAAGCAAGGCTTACTGCTAAAAAAGTTGAAAAAGGAAAACAAATTTCGTTGATGTCAAAATTTTCCGTACTAGAAAATTCAAGTCCGGCAAGATTTGCCGTACTAGGAAATTTAAAACCGGCAAAAAATGCCGGACTACAAAATTAAAATACGGGAAAAAATGCGATGAGCAATTCTTTAGTGTGCTTTAGTGTGTAACTTTCTTGATTATATGGCACTTTGTGTGTATTTATAACTTAATATTCCTCATTTTATGATAAAATAGTAAAATATTGTACTATTTTCCCCAAGTATCAAAAAATATTTTCGGAACAGAAAGTTCCTTATTGACACAATAATTTGCCGGACTAGAAGCTTTAAATAAGGTAAAATTTGCCGGAGCTCAGTACTCGACCTTCGAATTTTACTCTGTTATAAACCTCATATAAATTTTCTCACTTTCATTAAATAGAATTCAATCTGTGCCAATTAAAAACAGACCGCATCTAGGCTCACCGAAATTCGGTTCTGAAATTGCCTAATAAGATTTTTAATTGATGCAAAATAATATTTTTTCAGGAAATGACGATCTCTCACAGGATATACGAAAGCACATTACTTCAGGCAGTAGAACTTATAGGATACCTTCACCAACGAGACCTTCAATATCGCGAAATTCGTTTCAACCTCACTCTTCCCTTCGAGAAACGACACCTTCGCCTTCTTCGGCGCCCGATATCACGCCAAATGAACCTAGTGAAACTGCAGAGAAGGGATTTTATATATCCTTCGATAATGACGCACCTAAGAAACCAAAACCGACGCTTCGACAGAAAAAAGCATCTCCGAAAAAGGTAAAATCTTTACTTTCAAATTCCGGTCCTTTAAGATTTAGAAGCTTTTGAATACCAGGATTTGATAAATTTTCATTTGTTCTTGCAATAAAAATTAAATTCGGTTAACTTTTCCAGGAGAGAAGCGTTTCCTCGTACTTGGAACATGAAGACTTTTCCTCTCGAGCGGAGTCTCCGCCAGTAAACTCCTCAGAAAGACCGCGACAGACAGACGCTCAGAGAAACATGGAGAGAGAAAGACAGAGACAAGCCGCTGAACGGGAATACCAACGCCAGGAGATGAGGGACCGTGAACTCCAGAGAGAAATCGAGAGGGAACGTCAAAGGGAGAGAAATCGAGACAGCAGCGCCGATGGCCGACAAGTTACCGGAGTCGGATTGGTTATAGGAAATCAATTAGCGAATCCTGATCCAGTTAGTATATTAATATATGGGTGGCTCTCCGTATAGCGCACAATGAAAATGCCCCAGGTGTTTAAAAAAAATGGGTATCACTTATGGACATGGATATAACGTGTACTAATCACTGTTATTCCTAATATTATAGTTTTATTTAAAATTAAGTGCAAACAGTCAAAACGTCATTTGCTGGGCTCTTCCTGCTGCAGTTTGCAAAATAAAAGTTATTTTTATAACAGAATCATATCAACAATAATATAATTGAAAGGTGGCAGTACAAAACTAGATAACTAAGAAAATTAGAATTTTCAGAGGAGCGAAAAAGCATTCTGTAAAATCGAAATCACTATCTACAGGTGAAGCTGTAGTTTGATTGAAAAAAGTTAACCAGGTTCGAGAAAAAGGATGTGGAAGTTGACAATCTCAAAAAATTAAAAGAAATCCTAAAATTCGAACTGGCTTGGCTGTAAATTGCGATAAAAAATTCAATTTTCAGTAAAAATAAAAACAAGCTCCTCATATATTAAGTTTCTGAATACGGATAAACAAAATTTAATGTAAAAATGTTAGACAATTCCGAGAAAATCGACAGCATTCAAAGATTAAAATTTCATGGGTTTTCAAAATCGGGTTTGGATAGCAACCAAAAATCGAATTTTTTACTTAAAAAAAAAAAAGAATAAATAAAAACATAATTTCGATTTATGTGAATGATAAATGAGAATTACGACATTTTTACCCAAAAGATTTATTTTGTACCGAGAAAATCAAAATCGAAAATCACAGTATCACGGTACGACAGACATTTTTTACTAAAAATCCGAAAAAATGACAATTTTTTTTGATTAGAAGATAATAATTTCAAGAATTTTATTAAAAATTAAAAAAAAATTATTGTATCAAAAAAACGAGATTTTGAAAAAATCATTTTACGACAATGTTTATTTGATTTTTAAAGAATGTTGTATGCAATAAACCCATTTTCGATCAAAATGTTGGTTATCTAGTTCTGTACTGCCACCTTTCAATTATTGTTGATGTAATATTTGCCGATTTAGTATCTTTAAGAAAATCGAAAGCTTAATTTAAAAAATATTTAATCTCCTTTTTATGCTTGTTAAATTTAGTCCCCAGATTTGTGCGTCATTGGCTGGACTATCTGTAAAAAGTAGATATTTTCAAAAATGGCGTGTTTAAGCATTGCTAACATATAAGGATTGATAAATTTGAATTTCATAAGTTGCTCAAGCTGCAAATCACCTGATCTAATGCTGCAATTTCACTTCATTAACACATGTGAAGCAGCGAATTTGAGCAAGACATCAAATAATCGTCATTGGCTGTACTGATAATATTTAAATAAATTCTTTAATAAATTATGTAAAAATTTATATAATTGATATTACTTTTTGCGTCAATGGCTGGACATTTTCATTCGCTCTTTGGTATAATTCACTTTTATCGTAATTTTTTTCTAAAATATCGATGCTCAAATTGTGCGCTATGCAGAGAATTACCCATACTATGTATATTTAGCATTTATAAACATCTCATTGAGTTTTGAATGGCTTGGTAGCCCCGGGAAACTTATAAATACTATAATATATAAATACTATAAATACCCCGGAACCCTTATAGTTTCGGTCGAGTGTCCGTCCGTCGTATTTTTTCCCCTGCGATAGAATAGGATCGGATAGAACAGGATAGAAGTGGTGAGAGGGGGAGATACTAAATTTGAAAGGGCTACGAAACCCTTTTTTGTGGGCGCATGCCGCCTACTTTGACTAATTTCTACAATAATCCGTAATTCTGCAGAATTCTCTGGACGAAATGGAACGCAAGAAGGAGAGAATAATGCTTCTGTCCCTCCAACGAAGGCAGCAACAGGAAGAATTGAAGGAACGCAAGGAGGCTGAAGCTCAAGCTAGAAGAGAGGAGGAGAAATTTAAAGAGGAAGAAAGAGCGAGGAAAAAGGATGAAGAGAGACAGAGGAGAGCGGCGATTTTAGAACAGTATAAATTGAAGAAAGCGATTGAAGAAGCTGAGAGAGAAGTAGGTTCACTTTACTTTTTATGAAGACAAAAATCAATATAATTACTGTGTAGTCCTTAGTTTCACATAAATCTACTGCGCAGCTATAGGTGTCATAGAAACCTATTGCGCATACATAAGTGATCTGTGGCTGCGCAGTAGTGTTGTGTGCGTTTTACATTTGCGCAGTTGGGGTATATGTAACTTATAGCTGCACAGAAAATTTTAAGATGCTTATAGCTGCGTAACAATCTTTTAAGTAACTTTTTCTTGCATTAAAATTCGACTACAATGGTATAAAGTAATTACAGTCACTTGATTTAATATGAAATAATATCAAATTTAACGAGTTCGTTTTGAAATTCTTTAAAATGGCTATAAATTCAGTAAGAAATGTTACAGTGTGAAACACTTCTAATTGAAAAATTGTTGAATTTGAAACGTGCGCAAGTTGACAAATGTACAATTTAGAATGTTTCCTTAAAGCTTTTTACTTTTTGTCGCTTTTTTGAGAACTTTTAGTTTCCTTTTCAAAATTTAGTTTGAACTACAGACATTTAAAATTTAATACTTCTAGATTGAAAAATACCAAATTGTTTTATATTGATATAAATAGTTCCCTAAACAAGAATCCTAAGTAAAAAGAGTGTACAGTGAAATTATTAAGAAATACAAATAACCAGGAAACTGTTTTTAATTCTCCGAAAAAGCAAATAGAATATGCATCGTGGAAAGGCGATCCTAGCAGTAAATTTTTCAATTGTTTTTCGTCACATTCTAAATGCAAATCAACCCGAAAATTCCATAAACACGTAATATAAGAGCTTATTAGTTTTATTTGAAAGAGTTTATGTGATTATTAATTCAAGTTTATGTGAATTCACTGTTTTTATTTGTTTCGAAATCGAAATTTTAACGGTGAGGCCCCCTTTCGACAAAGATGTTAGATTAAGAATACGGAGTGAAATAATTTCCAGTTTACAGCGTTTGAAATTCAGTAACTGCGAATTGAACTTTTTAAAATTTTACAAATTCATTTCAAATTTAAAGCCTTAATAGTTAAAATTTTTTATTTCTTAGTGTAAATCTTTGTAAATTCAATAATTAAAAATGTGTGATTATGAATTGGGCCGTCTCAAATTGAAAATATGAATAATTGATTCATTTTAAATTGGAATGGTTTCATATTAAAACTTTGATTATTTGACGTTTTTAATTCAAGGTCGCTTGAAATTCAACAAATGCGACTTTCAACATTATTGTACTATTTCAAATTGAAGTACTTGGTTAAATATTCTTAAATTCATGCTAAATATATTATATATGCAAGTTTCATCATGTTTAATCGAAACACTAAAAACTGGTTTAAAATGCAGATTGTTTAAAATTGTAAAACTACCAATTGAAACACTTAAAAAGTTAAATAATTAAATTGAAAACGTACGCAATGGAATAATTTTAGATTGCAAATTTACAAATAAGGCAATTTTAATTGGGATCCGCTGCGATGCAATACGCCATCTATTTTTTCAATGCGGCCAAAATGTGAACTCGCGAAACGAAGTAGAATTTTTAAGATGCCTTTTAATTTGTGCTTAAAAACAATTTTGTTATTGTTTTGCATAGTTTCAAACGATCAGTAAATGAAAACAATTAAGATTGATCGGAAACTAAGTTTTACATGTGAACTTTCCATCGCATACAGTGAAAAGCACATTTTATGTTAAAACTGTTTTTGTTAAAAAAAAACAATTATTTTAGTATTTTATATAAGTTTCGGCACATTATAAGCTTCAATTAACTTATATTAACCTAAAAATGAACTTCAAATAAATTGTTAATAATTTATACATGAAATATTTACTATTTAAAAAATTATAACCTCAAAGTTAGGTTAGAATTCGTATTTCATTTCTGATCGTCTATAATTCATATTTTTTTGCATATTTTGAATCAAATGTATTGCCATAGGCATTAATTAAATTGCATTATAGTTGATAGTGTCTGGAAACGTACATGGCATAGTAAAATAATGGTTTTCTTGTCATAAACAGTTTTAACACAAAAATGTGTTTTTTCACTGAATACGGTGAAAATTCCGTAGCAACACTTAGTTTCCGATAAATCTTTATGTTTTGTATTCAATATATTTTTTTAAACTAGTAAAAACAATGGTAAAATTGCTTTTATGCAAAAATTAAACTGCATCTTGAAAATGTTACCTGGTTTCGCGAGCTTGCGATACTAGTGCACCCAAGACTTCAGATCCCATTGTATAATTTACAATTGAACGATTTAATAGGCGAATAATTTTCATTGTTTCTTTTCGGATTTCTCGAATTTTTGATTGCCATAAACCCCCTAAATGTATAATTATTTAATTGTGATTGAAGGCCTCGAAATAATAATTATTTAAATTTTATGGCTTTTATTTTGGAATTGTACAACTTTAAATACTTCGTTTCATTTGAAGATTGCTTGATTTTGAAAGCTTCGCATTTAAATTTATTGAAATATTTAAGGCTACTTCGTTGATATTGTACAATTAAAAAAGATTTATCTTGAAATCCTATCTAATTCCACTTCGAAGACTTTAAATTTAAAATTGTACAACTTCGAACGTTGGGTTTTGAAATTGTTCAATTTTGAATGTATAATTTTTCAAAGATTTTAAACGCTTCATGTTTAGAATTATTCCGCATTAGGTTCTTTCATTTTAAAATTCTTTTTTCGAACACTTACAATTATAAATTGTGTAGTTTTGAAAGCTTGAGTTTGGACATTTAAATGAACGGAAAAAAGCCGGGAAACGATCGAGAATTTTTTATAAGTTTTGAGTGGCCACTCGGAATTAAAGTTCCGAAAAAGAAGATCGTAATTGAATATATTTTTGGTAAATAATTCTGAATTGACTTTTGCAGGGTAAAGTCCTCGACAAAGACCTGCTAAATGCAATAAAGCCGACAAAACTCCGGAATAAAGTAACGACGAGTCGTCCTCGACCGAAAACAATTCATGTCGACGCTGGCGCGGAATTGGATTCGGGAGCTCTCACCCCAAGTCGAGGAAAGAAAGGTTCTTCCTCGAATCTCAGCACTGGTAAATCTCAAAATTCATACCACTCGACTCTTTATGATGAAATACTTCGAAAAATACTCCTTATCAGAGATTTCTCAAAATGAAACCATTCATTAGTATAATTTATTAATTACACTATTTCAATTGCTTTGGCAATTTATGGAAAGCCTATTTCAAATGTTATCATCTCTGATAGAAGAAAGATTCTTCGAAATATATATCCTCTTTCTGGATATTTTAGTTTTTCCAAAATTTAAAAAGTATTCAATATGTTGCCCTTGATCTTTGCATGACATTTTTGAAACCCCAGTCTGTATTTGTTTTCCCGTTTTTAGAGCGAGTTTCTTGTTTTATAAGCTTTACTGTTTCACTTAAATGTACACTACACAGTTTGAAGCTCTAGATTTTTTACTGATATAATTAGCTTAATAGTCGGATAGATTCATAAATTAGAAACATTTTAAGTTAAAAAGTTAAAGTAAATAATTAAACATCTAAAATGTAAGGAAAATATTTCGATACCTGCATATGAAAAAACCTCTCAGAGTGTACGTCTAACACTCCGGCGTTGGTCGACTTAAAATAATCACTCTGTTCTTGGTGTTGGCTCCTCATTTTAGAACACATACGTATCAAAAAGCATACAGCTTTAGTCATTAATACTCTCTGGTTTCGTATATTTATATTATTTTTATTTTCTTCTTTTTTAATTCACTTGAATTCTTTTGAATTTTTTGGAATGCTTTAAATTCATTCAAATTTTTTTGATTCCTTTAAATTTCTTGAAATCTTCTGAATTTCTCCGAATTCGCCTAAAACAATTCCTGAATTCCTTGCATTATTTTGAAGTCCTTGTAATTCCCTGAATTTCTTACGGAATTCCCTCAGTTATTTGAATTCCTTGAATTTGTGTAATTCTTTGAATTCCAAGGACTTCAAAACGATACAAAGGATTCAGAGGAATTCAGAAAAATCAAGGATTTCAAGGAAATAAAGGATTTCAGAGAATTCAGGGAATTCCGAATATCCAAAGAATTCAGGTGATTCGAAAAATTCATAAAAGTCAAGGATTAATATATACTGAACTAGAGAGTATTAATTACTAAACCTGTCTGCTGTTTGCCGCGTAGGTATTCGTACTAAAACGAGGGGCCAACTCAAAAAGCAGAGTATTTTTTTTAGACGTACACTCCGAGAGAGGTTTTTTTAAATATAGAGGAATCGATTTACAGTATCCAAACTAAAATAGGAAGGAAATTTAGAGCTGCCTGATTTTTTGCACTAACACACTTACTTTAGCGTCGCTGACGTCCCCGACGATGAGACGAGATTACTACCGAGGATCGCAGGACAGTCTAACTGCCGCGCATCTCGACGACCGCCGATCTGGCCCACTTTATCGAGGGGGCAGCCTCAGGGGTATGCACAACACACACTTTATGTTTTATTTAAATTAAATTTAGTTTCTTTATTAATTCATTATCATATTTAGTTGGGTTGTTCTAAAGATTTTTTTTAATTCAGACAGGCGGCCATGTCAGGCATTTGGTTTTGCGTTTTTTTAAAGTGGGCACTTGGCCCAGAACTTGGATATAACTGCAATTTTTTTTGAGACAGGAAGAACACAAATTCATTCAATTTTGTAGACAAATCACATTAAATCCTCTGAAATTCCATGAAGGACCGTGAAATACCATCAATTCCGTTAAAATGACGAGAAAGATAATAAATCGGAAATTTTCAAAGAAGATTCTATGAAATATGAAGTAATGCGGTACAATCTCGTAAAATTTCATATTTTTAGGAAACAAATCACAAGTTTGTCTTTAATTTTTCGTTACGTTTTTCAAAAACAAAAATTAAGCCTATTTTGATTATGTGTTTTAACAAAAAGCGAATGTAAGTGTTAAAATATAATTATTGGCTTTCAGTGTAAAAAAAAATCCAATTCGATTTCTTGAAGAGTTCTTTTTCTCGAAATAAAAGTTGTACATCTGGATAAAATATAACTATTTCATACATACAGCTAAAATTTTTTTATTAACTTTTTTAAAATGAAAATCACAACCATTTTTACGTTTTTAGAGAAAATATTACAAAAAAATGGTAAGGTCCTGATAATTTAAAACTTTTTTTTGAAGAGAATATTCCAATCTAGGTAAAAAATTTTGTCGGACAGAAATTGAAATTTATTTCAGTTCTTATTTTTTTTTTTTTTTGTAACAAGTATTATTCTTAATTTTTATAAGTTGAAAAGATCTCAAAGGCTAGCTTTTTTTATAAACAATAGAAATCCTTTTTCCCTAAACTTAATATCTTTTGAGAAAAATACGATTGTAATAAATGTTATTTATGTATAATATTATATAGGTATGGCCTCATAAATTAGACAATTTTCAACTTACTTACGTTTTAAATTAAATTAGTTGGGATTTTGTTTGCGTAAATACTGACTAATAGGCCTTAATAGTTTAAACATGTTTTCCGATTTAAAGAATGACAAATAAAGAGACTTAAATTATGTCTTCAAGTTCATGGCTTAAAAATTGATCAATTTTAGAACTAGGCATTCCTTGTTTTGAATGGAAACTAAATTTACTTTCTACAGTACATATGTTCATAAAATATTATGGTAAGGGCGGATTAATTGTTTTAAGGGGTTTTCCCCCCAGTATTATATATCAAAAGAGCTTAAAATATTTAGGCTTGAAACTAGCTGCAAGAAATCTTGCAAAAAAAAAAATTTTATAAAAAGAAACATTTTCTCTTAAAAAATGTTATATTTTATAAGGAATTTCGAGGGTTCTAAGCCTGAAAAAGAATCTCCTGCCAAATGTTTGACATAGCCTTTCTTTGTAACTGAATTAAAAAAAAAGTTTGTAGTAACGTAGTTATATTAAGTTTCTATTTCGGTAAGATTTAAATTAGGACTTAATTGAATTTAAGTTTCCAAATTTGGAAAATTTGGAAATTTTGTATTTGAACATTTTCAGTTTCGAATTTGTATATTTTATTTTCGTGATTTCAAATGTAGATTCTTTCTATTTAGAAAACTTGTTTTTTAATTTGAATATCTTCAATTATAGTTTTATATAATTTACTGTTCAAAATTATAATTTATTAATCCAGTACATTACACTCGCACAAATAAGCACTTCTACATCTTAAATTGTTGCGCATTATTATTCTCCTATGCATGTTTGACTAACCCTAGTTTCTCTGAATGATCAAAGAAGTTAGAAAATGAAAAAGGACAATCGTGTCCAATCGCCTTTACTAACAAATCATAATAGTCGTTACCCTATTTTAGTATCTTCCGTAGATTCGCCCGACGATGGTCGAGGATCCTCTCCAAGTCGAAGCACGAATCAACTTGGACGTCGTGGTTCCTACAAAACTTCCCGAGGTAAGTGTCCCCATTTTATAAATAAATAAATTATGTACTTTGTAATAGAATGCCGCATTTTGCTACTCGACGTTTTAGCTGAGTAGACTCGTTACAGGAATTACACCAATTGTATACCATTTGAATATTAATTTAAGTATTTATTTTACCCCACACTCGATTTTCTGTAATTATTCTTGAAAGTTTAACCCTCGACTAAATATATTGTTACTTCACTAAGTGGCTGTTTAAGTATTCAAGCGACTTTTTTAACCAGTTAGTCAGTTTTTATTTTAGCAAACACTTTTCAGTTGGAACGAACATTTTCCACATCCAACTTGCACACCAATTTGTAAATTGAGCTTTGATCTTCTCGGCGGATTTGGCTCGTAGTTAGACTCGTACCGATGTCATGGGAACCTTTCAAAGTCAATTTTACCTCGAAAGTTTTTAATTTACAAGTTAGAAATTTGGATGTCTTTAAATTCAAACGTTAAGCGATATTTAAAGCGAGACAAGAAAGTTTAATTTAAATTTCGCGCCATAATTAGAATAAGCTCTTATTGGGTATTTTCACTTCAATCACCAGCTAACTTCACTTCGTTGATTGCTGAGGGGAGAACAGTGGACCTAATGCATGGGATAAAACTTTATTTTTTTAATATCTTCGTAATGAATGATAGTTATTATCATTTTATTATTTCATTGAATAGATTTTAAAAAATAAAAACTATTTTTCAAATACACTTATATATAAAAAATCAGTTTTTACGAAGATATTAGCAAAAAAGGCAAAAAATGGTCTGAATCCAATGCATTTGCTCCATTGTTTTCCCCCTCAGCACTCAACGAAGTGAAGTTAGCTGGTGGTTGAAGTGAAAATACTTATTTAGGTATTTTACTATTTTCACATAAACACCAGCTAACTTCACTTCGTTGTGTGCCTAGGGGCACTGAGGGGAAAACAATGGACCAAATGCATGGGATTTCGTCCATTCTGGCCCTATTTTGTCAATATCTTCGTAAAAACTAATTTTTTCTATATAAGTGTATTTGAAAGTTTGTTTTTGATTTTTAAGAAGTATTTAATGAAATAATAAAATGATTATAATTGTTATTAATTACGAAGATATTACAAAAATACATTTTTGCCCCATGCATTTGGGGCCACTGTTTTCCCCCTCAGCACACGACGAAGTGAAGTTCGCTGGTAATGAAGTGAAAATGCCTAATTAGGTATTTCAGATTGAGTGGGGGAAATCAAGATGTCTGCACGCCGAGGGCCAAACAATAATACAAATTCCATGGGACAAGACTTTATTTTTTTTAATAACTTGGAAAAAAAGGATTTTTCACGATAACCAAAATAGATGATTATTCATATTAGAATAATAATTTTCTATCAAAACGATGAATTTTCAACCACACAGTTCATTCTTCAACTAAAAAGGGAAAATTTTCAAGTAACAAAAAAAAAAGAATTTTCAACAAAATTGTTAAATTCTCAACTATTGAAATGAATTTTCAACTAAAAAAATTTTCAGACAAAAAAATCGAAGTTTTAACAAAATATTTAGTTTTCAATCAAATAATTTTCTACAAAAAAAAAACGAATTTTTAGCTAGAAAAAATTAATTTGTAAAAAAAAGGAATGTTTAATACAATAGTTAAATTTTCAATCAAAAATGGTATAGTTTCAAAAATTAATTTACAAATTTTTTTTTACAACATAATTGGTATATTTTCAACCATTTTCAAAGAAGGAGAATAATATTTTATCAAAAAATAAGAATTTCAACGACATATATCCATTTTCAACTAAAAAAGTTAAATTTTTAACCAAAAAATGGAACAGTTTTATTTTTAGTTAAAAAATTATTTTGAATAAAAAAAAGAAGTTTTATCAAAAAAGTTCAATTTTCTCCGAAAGAAGGAAATTTTCAACTAAAAAAGTTAATTTAAAAAAATGGAATAGTTAAATAAATAAATACATAAAAATAAATAATTTTCAAACAAAATGAATAATATTCTACCAAAAAAAGACGAATCTTGAACCAAAAAAAGGAGTTTCAATAAAATAGTTCAATTTTTAACGAAAGAAATGAATTTTAAACCAAAATAGATACGATTTTAACGAAAAAGATGAATTTTTAACCAAAATAGATGATTTTTCAACCAAAGAAATGAATTTTTAACCAAAATAGACAAATTTTCAACTGAAAAAGATTTTAAAAAATGATTTTTCAACAAAATGGCGAATTTTTAACCATTTTTAAAACTTTTGAACCAAAAAAGGTGTTTCATCAAAATAGTTGAATTTTCAAAAAAAAAAATAAAATAATTATCAACAAAAAAAAATCAATTTTCAAACAAGAAGAAAAATTTTCTACCAAAAAGACGAATTTTCAAATAAAAAAAAAAGTTTTTAACTGCAAATTTTAGTATATACTTAAGTTTTCAGTTTGACAACTTAATTTTTGACAAAAAAATAAAACAAATTTTCATCAAAATAGATAAATTTTAAACCAAAATAGATGAATTTTCAACCAAAGAAATGAATTTTTAACCAACTTGGACGAATTTTTAACTGAAAAATATAAATTTTCAAGCAATGGAAAAACGAATTTGCAAAAAAGAGTTAAATTTCCAGCTAAAGAAATGATTTTTCAACAAAAAGGGGAATTTTTGACAAAAATGATTAATTTTCAACGAAAAGAAGCGAATTTTCAATAAAATAGATGAATTTTCAACCAAACGGTTTATTTGTCAACTAAAAAAGATAAATTTTCAACCAAAACTCGAATATTTAAATTTTCAATTAATTAATTTTAAAAAAATTTCACCGAAATAGTTGAATTATTATCTACAAAAAAAATTAATTTTTAACCAAAAAGATGAATTTTAAAACAAGAAGAATAATTTTTACCAAAAAGATAAATTTTAAAATATAAACTAAAAAATATGTTTTTCTAACTGAACATTTTAGCATATTATACTTAATTTTTCTTTTTAAAAAGTTCATTTTTAACAAAAAAAAAGAAAACAAATTTTCAACAAAATAATTCAATTTTCAACTATAGAAATGATTACATACATGAATTTTCATCCAAATGGTTGATTTTTTAACAAAAAAGATCAGTTTTCAATCAAAACCCGAAAAGTTAAATTTTCATTTAAATAATTAAAAAAAAATAGTAATTTTCACCAAAATAGTTAACTTTTCAACCAAAGAGGCGAATCTTCAAAACGTAAGCTCCCCTATTGCTTGGCGCACGGCGTACAGACGTATTTCCAGCTGACGTCACAACTAGAAATATACCTAATCACGCGAAATTTAAGTTGCTTTTTGGCCTTCGAATCTTGTCGAATCAAAAATGTGCAACTAAATTTTCAACAGATTAGATTTCTTGTATCTAAATTTAAATTACACAATTGGCAAAAGTTTAAATAAGTATTCTACACTTGTGATTTTGAAACGCGGATTCCCAGTGACGTTCGATTCAACCATAAAAAAATGAGAATGTGAAGAAAATGTGAAAGATAAATAAAATAAAATTGATCGTACATGGCGTGCGAGTGTAACAACGCAAACGTTGCATTATTGCAGATACGCAGGAGCCTCAGCAACAGGTTAGAGGCAGGCCTAAATACCCGACTTACCAAAACTTTAAGGGGAGAAAGTCTAATTCCTTGATGAATTTGTGCGGTAAGGAGCACCTGTGACTTGGAATACGTTTACCCCCTTCTATATATCTCGTCGTATCAATTTATGTATCCCGTACAACATCCAGTATATTTATTTATTTATTTATTTTATTATATCTCCTAGGCATTATTAGCGTACACGTAGTCGCATGGTGCAGGTCGCAGTACAGGTGGCAGTTCTAACAATTACAGATTACACCTAGAATCCTACATTCAATACAAAAACTAAAACAGAACCACACCACTCCCTCTTCAAAGTCTCACCAACTAATTTATTCATTTAGCATTTTATTCTTACGTGTAGAAAGTTATTTTTAATAATAATTTAAGTTGGGTAAATAATGGTTGTAAAGTTGCTACGAACCGGTTTGAATTACTCTTCAATATACTCGAAAACAGTTCCAAACTAGTTTCAAATAGCCGCGAACGACTTTTTAACTGGTTTTAAACATTCACGAACCATTTTTAAGTCGGGATTGAACAACTTCGACCTATAGTTTCGAAATGGTTTGAAGCACTCTTAAACAAGTTTAGAAACAATTTCAAATTGTCCAAAATCAATTTGTACTAGTTATCGAATAGACATGAACTATTTTTAATCTATAGTATTCACCATTTGTGAAATCAAATTTTATTTAGACTTACATCCTTTTTGAATTGTTTGGAAAGATGAACAAATTTGTAATGGCTTCAAACATACTTGAACCAGTTCTGAGTTGGCTTAAAAAATCTTTGAACGGGTTTGAAACTATTTCAAACCAATTCTTGGTTGATTTGAAACATTGACAAACTAATTTTGAACTCGATTCAAATTGTTGCTAATTGATTTTAGACTGGTTTTGAAACAGTTTCAGGTTAATTTAGAACTGGCATGAGCCAGCCAAAACCGGGAAATGCAAGTAAATTTATTTTTTGACCGGCAATTTTTCTGATATTCAGTAGAAATTTCATTTGAAATTCTTTATGGTATTATGAGCACAAAAAAATGACAGGCCTCGAGAAAAAGTATCTAATTATATTTTTAAGGATTCCAATTTTCAATATTATTACTGATGGTCTCGCCCAAAGGAGAAAAGGGAAATATTTGAAACATAAACAATGGTTTATTTAACAAATTTCTTTTCGTCTGAATTTTTTTTCTTATCGCTTCTTACCTTATTTTTGAGATTGATACGATTTTAATGAATGGTAGCCCATTTTATCGGGAAAAAAACATTTTCTACAACTTTACTTGATTCAATTTTAAAAAATAAATGTTGTAATGACTCAAATCATTTAAAAAATTCCAATGAAAAATTTTATAAACAAATAATGATATTTAATAATCGATTTATTATTGAAAATTAAATGAGGTCAAGTTGTAGATAATGTTTTTCTTGAGAAAATAAGCTATCCTTCATTAAAATCGTGTCATTTTCCAAAATTTGGTAAGAAGCGATAAGAGAAAAAGTTCGGTGGAAAACATAATTTTTTGAATAAACAATTTTTTTATGTTTAAAAAATTTTCCATGAAAAATAGTATGTTTTTCTTCAAACGAGAAAATCAGTAATAAAATAATAATATAACAATTTTGGCCTAAAGATGTATCAGATCGATTCATTGAACATTTGAGCCTACATAATGTAATGTATAACAATAATGTCTAATAATTAAAATATAAATAGGGAATATGTTCCAGCTTATCTGTCTTTTTCTCTTAAGAAAATAATAATAATAACTTATTTAAACTGGAAACAATTTTTACTGAGATTAAATATTGAAATATTTCAAGTCGAAAGCCTTGTTAGTTTTAAATAATTATAAGTTTAAAATGAAAAGTTAAATAATTTTAAACGATTTAAAATTAAAACATTCCATATTATAATTCAAACGGTTTCGACTCTGTTGCAAATTGAAGCCTCGAGAGTTGAACAGTTCGTTTAAATTTTGAAAGGTTACGATGTCAGTATTCTGTATTTCCAATTATTATAGCCTTGTTTTCACTGGTTCCATTTTTTCATAATTTTGCAATTAAAATTGAAATGTTAGAAATTTAAAAATTATAATTAACTTCAATAGATTTATGTATGAAACAAGGTCTTAATTTCACAATTCTAATAAAAAAGTTGTCCAGTTTTAAAAGAAATTTGATATTCCATTATCGTTTTTTTTTTTTTAATACATTTCTAAGCATTTTTTTTATCAGAGTTTAATTTTGGGCGTTAAAAAGGAATTTGAATTTCGATTTAATTTAAATTTCTTCATTTGAAATTCTTAGTAGAAAAATCTATCCGATCATTTGAAACATCACTTAATATTACGTGCAATTATAATTTTTTAAATTTACACAATATCCAATTTAGAATTGTTTAGGTTTTAATCCTTGAAAATGTTAGTTTAACTATATTTTAGTTTTGAATTGTTCAATCTGGGCCATAGAAAATATTATTGATACGGAATTTTGTTAGAAATATAGTGCTTTGGAATTAATTCACGATAGTTCCTGAGCAGTTTTTAAACTTGTTTTAAGTAGTTCTGAATTTAATATGGGCTCAGTTAGGCTTAAACTAGTTCCCAACTGGTTTGAAACATTTCGAAACTATTTTTCGCACTCGTTTGAAATAGTCTTTAACCAGTTTTGATCTATTTTCAAACTGTCTTAAGCAGTTTTTATGATTTTATTGGGTGAGACTGTGATACCAATTAATAATACTCGTCTCACTGTAAATAAATTCAAATTTTATGTCATGCTTGTTCGGCTTATCATTGTACAGCACTGGTTATGGGTCCTGGTTCCTCTCAGTGTCCTTCAGATATTTGTCGGTGGCTCCAGCATTTTGTACATTATTAAGTATTAATTATAAATTCTTATTCTTGCATTCTTTGCTACAATGTACAGACCTTGCAGGTCCTGTACCTTTATTATATATTTTTTTCTATATTTATTTCATTAATCAAAATATAATTGAATACCTGCTGCAAAAATTACTTGAGTTTCGTTCACTTTGATTTTTTCTCAACAATTTAAGAGACCGAATGTTAAAAACCTAATTTAAGTAATTTTTGCTCATTCTCACTCGTTTGAGTGTATAATACTAATTTTTTTATCATTGGGTCTTGACGTTATTAAGACTTATCAAATTTGATTTTTTTAATAGACGCTTTTTTTCGTTTTGTGAAATGTACAATCGTCTTCTATACAAAAAATTATTCCAGCCGTTTCGTTTCATTAAGTGAATTACGCCATAAATTAAAATGTTTACAATGTTAAATTATTTTCTCAATTTTTTTGTTGTTTTGCTTTTCTTGCATTTTTAATTCATGTAAATTAAAGTTGCAAAATTTTCTGTTTAGTCAATAGTATTTTATAGAATAATTTCTTGCATTGAAATATGTAGCGTTCATGATATTCAAGGCTCGATTCAAGGCTCCTAAACTTTGTTCTCGAAATATCTAACTTTGTTTTGTTTGAAAATACATAATCATACCAGAAGATAACTAGGGCAGGGTGGGGCTAGATGGGCATGGGGGATAAGATGAGCCAGTAAATTTCCTGGTTAGGCAATCATTTTTTTTGTACTTATATAAAAAATAATGTTATCAAACGTCTTTTTAAAAAATTGACGCCTAATGTTGAATACATTTGGGCGATATGAGCCAAACGCACTACTTTTTTATTTTAGTTTATAATCCCGCATATATACTTTTTTATTTACTTTTATCTTGGCAAAAATAAAAAAAATGGAATAAAAATGTTTGTAGAATACTTATATATATATATATAACGACTCAATTTCAAGCAATAAATTGCTGATTTCAAATACTGACGTGAAAAAGAAAACTATGCCCATCTCGCCTCTCCCTACCCTAATATAAATAATTATTTTATCGTCTTAACTTACTAATTTATTAATAACTTCTTGGCGATTTTTATATTAATATAAAAAGCGTCAAGAAGTGTTAAAAATTATTTAAGTTTTAGGTTTAAAAATCTGATAAGATCTAATTATTTCTAAACAATTTCCCCTTGAATATCATGGATTAAAAAATCCTATTAAGAAAGCTAGAACAGTTTTTTCTATATTACAAGTTTTATAGGAGAAGTTATAGAGAAATATGTTAAAGAAAAAAATTAGTAGTAAAGAATATTCTTAGATTAAAGTAAAATTTTATCTCATTTATCTTAATTTTTAAGAGTAAATAAATTTGTAAAAACAACTTCAAATTCAAGAAAAATAACCAGTAAGACGAAAATTAAAAATATCCCGAAATTGTTCTCCAAAAAATTAATTCCACCACGATTTGATGTGACTAACTTCCTTCAATATCTCTCACTAACAACCGGTGAATTGTCTCTCTAGTACCAAATATTTATATCACAATACAATTCTTATCTACGTGTCTGTTAAAGTTTTTAATTTATCATCGTTTATCGTCTCCAATCCTGGTTATGGAAATAACAATCGTCACTCTAATTGGTGTTTGTATAGAGGGCAACTGTATAACGTATTAAAATGGAATATGGAATTTGGATTATGGAATACGGAATAGTTTACAAGCTTTTTTTTCCTTTTCAATTTTTAACTTAAAATTGAAAAACTACCATTTTAAATCGAGAAATTTATGAATCTACAGATACAGACAGTGGCCTGGGTCGAGCAACGCCTCCTAGACGAGCACCGAGTCCTGGAATGGGTAGCATGAGGCATTTGCCATCGCCTTCTGGTCCAGGCTCGCTTCCACCTGGTCTCATGACCAAGAGGAGAGTCTTCGATGATGGAAGTAGTGATATTAGCAGTACTCCCAGTTCCATGATGGATTACAACGGTAAGATTTAGCAATTTGAAATCTGTATTCTCGTAAAACTACGTTTCTTATTGTTCCGCTCTTTCATACATCTTTGAAGTGGTTCCAACATGGTCGGGACTAGTCTGTATATATTCTTAAACTCCTTTCGAAATTGCTTCAAACTTGCCTGAGTTCGTATTTAAACAGGCTTTGGACTTGCTCCATCTAGTTTCAAACTTGTAAACAAAAGTTTGGGACTCTTTCTGGCTTCTTCTAAAAAGGTTTGAACGAATCCATGGCTTTGTCAAACAGGTTTGAATCTGCAGCCCTCTCCACACTATTGAAAATATTGGACACTTTTTTTGAGCCATGACACTATTTTGCTACTGTTTCGACAAAAATTACACGAAAGACTATTTTCTCATAATTGCCCGCTATTGCCACTTTATTGGCACATTTATTTACTTTTTCTTGAAAAATGTTTTTGAAGTTCTTCGCTAATTGGCTAACATACCAAAAACAGTTTAATTGGACCAAGGACTAATTTTCAAAAAAATAGTTGAATCCTCAACGAAAACAGTGGCATTATTAACCAGAAAGATTGGCTTTCTACATTTTCTATCAAAAAGATCAAATTCCCAACAAAATACATAAATTTGTAACCAAATAGTAGAATTTTCAACAAAATACATAATTTGAGATGAATTTTCGACACAGAAGATTAATTTTCTACCAACAAAGATGAATTGAGGCGCCGGATGCAAGAAGGAGATATAGAATTATTTTGCT
>CAKNYM010033642.1:0-19497 GCA_932195095.1 Andricus curvator
ACAAAAAAAGAAACAGAAAAGTCCTCTGGCAAAATCTGATCTGGGCCTTAGTTTGAGCACAGTAAAGCTTCAAAGTTGGGCATAATGAACCAATCAGAATCGAGCTTTAGCAACGACTTGTTTGTCTCATAAGTGTTAAGATAGTGTTGAATTCTTAGTTGTCCTTGCAAACGTTTATTACCGTCCTTAAAATAACAGAACATTTGCTCAACCTAAAAAAGATGAATTTCAATTCAATACAGAACTTTCCTGACATTTCATGTAAGAAAACCAACAAAGATGTTCAAAATCCAGAAAACCAAACGAACTTTTGTTCTTCAAAATTAATCTACAAGTCTAAGATGAGAAAAAACATTTCAAACCTCAAAAAGAAATCCTCTGTGATTCGTCGCAGAAAGTTTGTTACATTTTTGTTATAAAACCAAAAAAGTAACTTATAACTCGGAGAAACAAAACAAACTTTTGTTATTGAAAATTAATTAACAAGTCTACGATAAGTAATTCTTTGCGATTCATTACAAAATTTTTTGTTACATTCATTGTGACAAATTAAAAAAAAAAATTAAAAATTGGAAATCCAAACAAACTTTTGATCTTTAAAATTAACCAACAAGTCTAAGATAAGAAAACACGTTTTTAACAGTAAAAGTAATTCTTTTGCATGCGATGCAAATTTTTTGTTACATTTATTGCTACAAAAACAATAAATAAATCTAAAGCTGGGGAAACGAAACGAACTTTTGTTCTTTAAACTTAACTAACAACTCTAAAATAAGAGACACATTTTGTACCAAACGAAAGTAATTCTTTGCGATTCATTGCAAAATTTTTGTTACATTTATTGTAAAAAAACCAACAAAAAATTGAAACCGGGAAAACTAAACAAACTTTTGTTCCAGAAAATAAATAAACAAGTCCAAGATAAGAAAACTCATTTTCAAATCCTCAAAAGTAATTCTCCCCAACTCTCTACACAATTTTTGTTACACGAGACCGATCGCGCGCTTCAGCGCGCGTGTTTTTGTCTTTATGATTAATTACGAAATCTTTTATTGTTTTCTTGTTTCAAAATGAACTATTTATATGTAGAAATTAGTTTTTTAAATTTAATCTAATAATTCAGTGTAAACATAATTTTTTATCATGTCATTAGGACGTTGTTCTCCCAAAAAAAATACGTAATGATTTCCAAGATCGAACTCGAGAAAATGCCACGTACAATTGTCCATGATTGAATACATTTTTACGAACATCTACTCCTATTTTTTCAAAAGTTTGTCCTTGACTTTTATTAATTGTCATGGCGAATGCTAATTTAATTGGGAATTCTCGTCGTTTGAAAGTGAAAGGATAAATGTCTTCACAGTACAGTGTAATGCGGTGAATGAATACAATATCTCCTGTTTTATCACCAGTTAGGATGCGACATCGTAAAAGATTATTCGCAAGTTCTATTACTTGTAAAAGCGGTCCATTGCATAGACCTTCGCTAATACTGAGGTTTCTAAGTAGCATTACAATGCAATTATCTCGTAATTGTAATTTATACGGTGGAAGGTTAGGAGGATTTAAAGTATTAAGATATTCCGGCAGTATTACATCATCAATGTCTCCATTGTCACAATTTTCCGTACTATCCATGCTGGTATAAATACGTTCTGTTCTCTTGTCAAGTAATTCTACAACTCTACAATTGATTTCTTCAACATCAACATTTCGTGCAGATAATATAGCTATTTTCGCTATATCTTCGTACTTGCGAATATCAATTAATTCTTTAAATGTAGTTTCTACCATGTCATCCGTTCTCGGAGCTACACATTGTTTTGGAGATAATAAATTATCATCATTGTCATTTAAAGTACCATTGCCAACAGACAGTAAATATTCCGCAAATTCTACCTCGCTTTGTAAAGTTCTCATATTTTTGTTGTTCTCATATTTTAATTGACCAATTCACTTCTAGTAGCATTTACTTTTACAGGTAGTAATTGTCTAAAATCTCCTCCTAGAAGCATAATTTTTCCTCCAAATGGCAAGTCAATATTCATAAAGTCACGGAGAGTTCGATCAATTAATTCCAAAGCATGTCTTGGCGCCATTGGAGCCTCGTCCCAAATAAATAGATCTACATTCCTCAAATAGTGTGCATCTTTTGATTGACTTTTGATACGGAATCTGAAAATAGTGGAACAGGCATACCAAAAGTTTTATGAACAGTCTTTCCTTGTCGAAGTAATATTGCAACAATTCCTGTAAATGCCATTGTACAAATATTCTTTCCCTTACTTCTTAATAAATGATATAATGTAGTGTAAATGTATGTTTTACCTGATCCACCTGGCCCATTCAATTGTTTATACTGTATCATACCATTTTTCTCATGTTGTTGAAGTAACATTCTATCATTATTTCCATCGTCAATGTCAATATCATTTTCGGTTATTTGTGGCATCGTTGGAAAATTACGAAGATCAGATCTTTCATGGGATAGGAAAGTGTTTATTTGAATATAAGCTCTTCTATGTGCTTCATCTAAATTATAATTTCTCTGAAAATCTTGTGACATTGCATCCTGGAATTCCTCCCATAATTTTTCTGGATTATTTGGATGACAGTATATTAAAATACGTGCAAACAAATGCCGCAATTGCCGTGGCATCATCCATACTTCACCTTCTGTCATTGCACAATCCCATTCTGCATCGTCTTCGATAAGGTCTGATGCTAAGCATGCACTGTGAAACGTATCATGTATTTTACCGTCCACTGTTCTAATATCTTCAAAACTTGTTGCTCCCTTAACTGTTATCAGTAACAATCTAAGATGAAAAAGTTCTATTTGGCTTGGACTAATGGAATACATGCGTCCAATAACGTTGAATTGTGATTTACGTATTTCCCATTTATATGTATTTCCACCAGGTTGTTTCTTAAATACGTAATGTGATGGTATTTCTGCATAGGTGAATTTTCTAGCTTCTGGATCTCGTTCATTTAAGGCAAAATAATCCATAAGCTTAGTTACTTTCTCTAACGCAGTCCTTATAGAGTCATCATTTCCTTCATTATTAATAGTTACAGTGTGCTGATTAAATAAATGTACTGATAACCGCATAATAGAGTGACTTTTATCTTGCAGTGATCTTCCAAATATTCTATCGGCTGCTTCAACCGGGCTGACATACCTAGTTTCAATAAAATTTTGAATTTCGTCATGATGAATGAAATTTTCATTATTTTCTGTGACCACTACAGCAGCAGCGTCATGTCCTTTATAAATATACTTATACAAATATTTTACAGACTTAATGCTGGACACTGCTTCCACATTGATATGACAATTAAATAATTGTAATAATTTGGCATTATATGGAACAACATATTGATTGTCAGTTATTCCTCCATTAGGCCGATTATAAACACCAGTGTTATTTCGACAATAAGTTGGGTACCCATTTTCGTCCATGGTTGTCTCTGGCTGGAATTTTTTTGGAAAGTTTTTAGAACATTTACCTTTTTCATCTTTGCACCAATCTCCACATGGACCATGGATCATGTTTTTCATGACGATATTATGAAGTGTGCCATTTTCGTTTGGATTTGGAATTTCAGCTGAAATATATTTATCAACGATATCAGGAGTAGTTATTTTATTATTTTGTTTCAACGTAAGTAGTAGATGAAGATGAGGTAATCCTCTTTTTTGATATTCAACAACATATACGTATGCAAGTACTTCGCCGAATAACTTCTTCACAATAATATTAATTAGTTCATCTTTTTTTATTTTAAAAACGCGCGATACAATGTCGGGTCTGTCTGATGCTGTTTGATCGTGCAATAAATTCACTTTTATTGCACGCCAATTTGGATTGCATGTCATAGTTATGAATAGATCTGGCTTGCCAAATCTTCTTACAATTGCCATTGCGTCTTGATAATGCTGCAACATATTACGTGGTGATCCTGTGAACGATGATGGTAGGATGACCATTTTCCAAACATTACTGTTTGTATCATCTGCTGTTCTTTGTAAATGATCGATTAATCCTTGATAAGTATCAGCACGAATTTGTTTTTGATTCATTCTATAAAAATGCATCCGATCTTTTTCAATTTTTACATAGCTATCAACAATCCATTGGTGGAATAATCGTCCTCCCAATAAAAATACATTATCATCTCGAGTTGCCATTCTGTATTTGGTGTATGGCAGCTCGTGATACACGTTTATCTCTGTTCACATACAGAATATTTTTATGCCAACCTCTTGTACCATGTGGATAAAATAACGGGTAAATCCAAGGTTCAACGTTAGGGTCCATGGAGCTAACATATTCAAGCTCTTTTTTATCTTTATTATGTATGGTTACGTAAGATTCTGGAATATCACCGTCAGCAGTTGTGGTTAAAGTTGCGGCTACTTCATTAATTTTTTTGTAAATTGTAACGTCTACTATCCATTCCAGGTTTTATTAAAAATAATAGTTACATTTCAGGTTCAGTTTGTATATTATTGTTCACCATTGTTTGTTCTATTTCTTCATGCATCATACGGTACGATTGCGCAAATATATTGCAGCTGCGAAGGGCAGTCTCAATTGCATCAACAATTTCCCTATTCAACGTGGAAATTTGATTGCATCGAATATTCGTAGCTTCATTTTGATCTACGATAAATAGTTGACCATAGGAAGGACTTTCATTTGCATCGGGATACAAAGATGTATTAATTTGATAATAAACCTGGCAAAGGCAAATGCATTGTTATAGCACCGTATACGTTCGTGAAAATGATTTGATATTTCGTGTGTACCATCAAATAAACTCTTTATAATTCGTGGTGGATTAGGTAATGGTCGAAGAATGACTTCGCCATGACTGCAACAATCATTGAAAGAATTTTTCTTATTTGCCACTTTTTCATCTTGAAAGTGTTTCGCGTTGCAATGTGTACATAAAATATTCATTCTACCACAGTAGTGTTCAATCATATATGCACTTTGACTATTGTCAGACGTATTTTCTATATGAGAAAAAGCGATATTGTTCGTATAAACATTTTCATTCGTATGCGATGCGCTATTTGTTTCATTTTGTAAAGTCTGAACTATCTCTGTCTTATTTATTCTTACCACAGTTTCCGGGATATCATTTAGACTGTCACTATTA
The DNA here is from genome assembly GCA_932195095.1 of Andricus curvator. NCBI lineage: Eukaryota > Metazoa > Arthropoda > Insecta > Hymenoptera > Cynipidae > Andricus > Andricus curvator. Next base: position 5,176 of record CAKNYM010033642.1, read on the forward strand.
CGCATTTTTCTACGAAGACGACATAATCTTTGTTTAGTAGCGTTTTTTTTCTCGGATTTGTCTTAATGCCTCTTCTCCTGTGACAGTCTGTTCAATTTGAGGAGCTATATAAATTTGTGAATCTTCTGCCATTTTATCATCATTATTTGGTACTATATTAGTTTTCAATACTGCGGGCGTCTTAGTTTTTGTATTTAATGACGATAATGTAATTTTGGAAGTTACATTATGAGTTTCCTGTGTACTAATATCATCATTTCGTATTTTTGCAATGTTAATGATATCTTGCTCATCACGCTTTGCACGTATTTTTTGACGACGAGCGTGTTGTTTAGAAGCATCTCTTTGTCCTTTTAAAAGCTGAATTTGTTCTTCTTCAGCTTGAGTACGTTCGATTTTTCTTTTTGGCATTTTTGTATCAAAAAATTAAGTACAAAAATGCAATTCGTACGTGTTAATGAAAGTATTACTTTATTTATTTTGTTATTAATATGTAGATATATTACTATATTTATTGTTGTCTGCAGGTATTTTGTATTCTCGTTTTGTTATCTTATGTTATCGTTATGGTATCTTATATAATAGTTTTGGTATTTTGATGCATGGTATCTAGTGAATGAATGGTATCTGGTAAAAATATCTGTGTTTGTATTACCTTATATTTTTGTATATAAAAATGAGTATTACCTTTTTATGCTTCTATTTAAATTATAATTTAAAGAATGGTAAATATGAAATTAATTTGATTGACTGTAAGTAAATGATATATTTTATGAAAATAAAATGAATTCAATATTTGTTACACAAAATTATCAATTTTATTATTTTCAAAATGACATGAAATTATATTTCTTTGTTTAATTTTAAATTATGAATTGCTGACCTTGCTGTTTAATCAAAATTTCTGTTGTAATGATATCTGTTTATGTTGTAAAAACAGCTTTTTCTTTACCTGAAAAAAAAAATTATTTATTATAAAAGCATTAAATGTACTATGAAGTGAATCAGTAAAACCTAATTGTAAATTGAACCTAAGAATAATGTAATATTTAAGCACATTTAATTTCATATTTAACTTTATTAGGGGTATCTTTATATTTTTTTTATTAAATAGTTGAATAATCTATCGAAATTGAATAAGTTAAATATCTTATTTTGTACATTTAACATATAATTTACAAATTAAAAATTAATCTAAAGATAACGCCGCACAGTGTTCCGAAAAATGAATTTATTATTTAAAAAAGTGTACATTATTAATTTTTTATATGATTTACAATTTTTATTTCAAATTAGAATTGAAAAAATTTTTTACAAAATTTTTTTCTTTTCGCGCAGGAATATTTTTTCACACATGTCATCTTCAAAATCCCTTATCTGATATGTTTCAGTACAGAACATTTTTAATTAACAACAGTTACGGTTATTTTTGAACACATTTTATATAAAATAGGAAATGTATAAGTTTGTAATTAAAAATCTTTACTTTCATAAAAAAGTGTAATAAATAATTTTTTTTATATTATTGCATTAACATTTAAGTATAAAGCGTATAGCAGTAATTTCCGATACACTGATTGAATACGAAATGCTGAAATTGAATAAATATTGTATATAATTTATAATATTTTGTAGACTTTTTGGAACAATATTTTCTGGACACTTTGAAAAATGATTTTTCTTCATTAAACTTGTCTATGTAAATAGATAATTTCAATTTAATTTAAATATTCGTGTATAACCTAGTTTATTGAGTCATTTTAAATAGAATAATGTAAAAAAAGTAAACTTTTTAACTATAAATTGTTCATTCAATATTAAAAATGCGTTTATTTCATTATCATTGTTTATAAAAGTAAATGATTTAAAATGCAAACATAAAAATGTTCTGTTTTATTTTTTTTTTTATAGCAATATAAACTTTTATTAATGTAAATATTTTGCACTTAGATATCCCATGTCTATTTGGTTGTTGAATTTCTTAAAAAAAGAAAAATATTTATCTCGCAAATGCCAAAATTTGTACTCTGGTCATCCATTTTTTTTTATGAAAATGAAAATTGTTAATATTTATCAATTGCCTGTCTTTCGACCTCTTCGTTAACGCATTTACAGACAGACTCGCGTAAAAAAAGAAACAATGTCAATTTTTAATATTCAGAAATGTCCTTTAGTTTGTCCTTTCCGTTTATTCTTTTAAAGGCAAATTCGTGTGAATAAAGCAAAGATTTTGCGCGAAAATGACAAAATGTTGCTTTTGTTTATCCATTTTGTTTATGAAAATAATTCCTATGATATTTTCACAACTAATTATAGGAATTGGCAACTTCTATCAGCATATGAAGGAATTAAATTTAAAAAGTGTTGAATTGTGCATGAAACTGCGAATGCATTAATTTTTTTTGTTTGAACATTGTTTATAAAAATAATAATTATATCTATTTCATATATGTTTACCATGACATGTTGCGCTATTAAAAGAAATATAATAACTTTCTTTCAAACTAAATATTTCCGTTCCGCAAAGAACTTTGTTGCTTATTTGTTTTTCCTGCATGTATTTAATATGTTGTGTTACATTTCATAAATCGTTAATGAATAAAAAAAAATGTAAAATTTTCCTTTTTATCACACTTTGCGTTAAATAAACAAATTTTAATAAAGGCAAATAGAATAATCGTATTCCACATGTATCTTAAGAATTTATTGAAGTGTAATTTAAAAAAAAAATTGTAAATCGGATGAAAATAAAGAGCTGTGTAAGCTTGTGTAAATAAAAAATAATTCATATTTGCGCATTTTATTTTTATAAAAAATTAATGTCTAAAATAATTCAGACTTAACTTGTATATGACTACAAATGAACAAATATTATTTTATTTTGAGGTTATAAGAAATTTTGTAATAGAGATACCAGCGCGCCGCAATCTTTCTGTCCTGGCTATTATAGCTTTACTTGGGAAGCTCCAATAAATTTCATATTAGCGCAATATTGTTACTAAAAATGTAAAGTTTTAAATTATTTCTGCTTAAATATTTTGTGGTTCTTAATATAGATTTAAAAAAAAAAATTTTAATTTTTTAAATATTTTATAATATCTTCTCGATATTATATGGATCAAAATGCGTAAATATAAATTACTTGTGAGTTATAATAAAGTATGTGATATTTTTTTTTCTGAAATTGTTTGAATATGAATTTGTATGCGCCGAAAATAAACGCTTTAATACTGGGCATTTGAATTTGTAACGTCAGCTTAAAATATGTCTGCACGGTAAGGGGCAAAGAATAATAAGATTGCATTTAGGAAAAGTAGATTTCTTCAATAAGTTTAAAAAAAATTACTTTTCACCATGATTTTATTTTTATATTTGAAAATGTAATGACTTAAATAGTACAATGTATATTTTTTTGTAACAATATTTTAACTGAATATGTTTTGAAAAAAAAAAATTTTTAATGCATATTTTGTGTTAAATTTTTTTTTTTCGAAGATGGAAATATTTTTGTAGAAAATTTAATTAATTTTTTTTTTTAAATACATATATTTTTTATGAATATTTTCTCTTTTTCTTAAATCTAATTGTTTTTGATTTAAAATTGAAAATGTTTTTTTGTTGAAATAGCAAGTATTAAATTTTTTGCTGATAATGTATCTTATTTAATTTCAAATTAAATTATTTTTATGAAAAATGCAACTGTTTTGTAGAACTTGAAATGAATTGGCTGCATTTTTCTTTTTTATTGACTGCAATATCTTTAATTTTCTAAGATTCGTTTTTTTGGTTTTAAAATTCCATCTCTTTCGGTATGAATTTTTTTTTTAGAAAATTAAATTGATTTTGATTTAAAATTGAAAATTTATTTTGTTGAAGTATGAACTATTACATTTTTTCTTCTATATTTAATATTATTTTTGTTTGCAATTAAACTATTTCAGTATGAAATTATTAGTGTTTATTTATTGAAAAATGTTTCTTTTTTGAAAATTTGAATTTTTATTTTTAATATTTTTTTTTGTTCGAAAATAAATCTGTTTTTGTATAAATTTACTATTTTTGTTATGAAATTATACTATTTTCTATCGAAAATTGATAACTTGATTTAACTTATTATGTTTTGAAAAATAAACAATTTAAAATGCATATTTCGTGTTAATTTTTGTTTTAATTGTTATTTTTGGGTTTAATATTCAAATACTTTTGTATAAAATTAAATAATTTTCTTTTTTTAATACATATATTTTATTTTGAATTTTTTTCTTAAATTTAATTGTTTTTGATTTAAAATTGAAATTTTTTTTTGTTGAAATAGCAATTATTACATCGTTTGTTGATAATGTATCTTATTTAATTTAAAATTAAAGTATTTTATGTAAAATTCAGCTGTTTTCTATAACTTGTAATGAATTGGCTGAATTGTTCTTCTTTATTGACTGCAATATCTGTAATTTTTTTTAATTCGTATTTTTGGTTTTAAAATTCAATCTCTTTCGTTATAAATGTAATTTTTTTAGAAAATGAAATAGTTTTTGATTAAAATTTTAAACTTCTATTTTTGAAAAATAATTTTTTAAAGTGAAAGTTAAAGTATTTTATTTTTTATTGAAAATTTATATTTTTTATATGATAATTTCTTCCTTAATTTGTATTCTTTTTGTTATTAAAATTAATATTTTTTTATAAACTATATCAGTTTGTATTTTATTTTAAATGAAATACTTTTCTGCTTCAAATATCAACTATTACATTCTTTGAGAATTAATTTTTTTAGTTGAAAATTCAACTAATTGTGTAAACCTTGAGATGATTTGTTAAAAATTATTATTTTTTTAATATAAATTTTGGTTTTCAAATAAAATCTAATATTCAAATAGATGCACTTATTATTAAAAATAATTTTTTTTCAAGTTATTAAAAAAATAAAGTTTTGTTCCATACAATTAGTATTATTGTTTGGCCCTGGGCCTGCAGACATCTTGTATTCCCAAAATTAACCTGCAATACCTAATTAAATAAAATTATTTATTTATGATAGAAATGAAGTCTGAATATGTACGTGGCGCAGGATATGATTTGATTTGTACTCGATTTCAAATAATAATAATGTAATGTATAAAATATCATTTTTATAAATTTTAAATATGAAATATCGTATAGCTATGTCATCGTGCAAAAGTTATACTACACCATGTTCCTCAATTGTAAATCTAAGAAAATGATGTTTCAAGTTCAACCATATTGTACTGTATGAAAAAGTTGTTAAATGTAAAAAGTAAGTATGTCGGTGTAAAATAATGCGTAATGAAGAAGATAATAACAAAAATTTTAATACTATTATGAATGTGTTTTGGCTAACATGTAAAATTTTGGTTGGAAATGACGTAATATGATATTAAAAAAATTCATTATTTATCATAATTATAGTACTCTATGTTCACAAAATATTTTTATTTAAAATATATATATATATATATAATATTAATTTTGAATTGAAATTATAACATAATGATAGTTTACATTATTATATTTTATTGCATACCTTCAATGAAATAATTTATTCACAAATTATTCAATTTCTAATAATATTATGTTTAGTTTTGAGGTTAATTATATTGTTTAAATTGTTATCTCTCGAATGGAAGTTAGGTTATCCATATAAAATTTTGGCTACGAATTTTTCATCTTTAAATTTATAATAATGCAAGATTAGACATGGGCTAATATAATTGTATCTTTTAATTAACGTCACTATTCTAATTAATAATTGTAATTGCTTAGTGAGCACATTTCATTGAGAATTATATTTAGAAAAAAAATTTTATACTTACTGATCCTGAAAATAATGATTTCAATTTTTCAAAAAGTTAACGTTGCGTAATGTAATTCAAGAACGTCGATCTACGTTGTTTTATCCGTTACCGTCCTCGGATTATTGTATTAACCTAAAAAAAATCGATAAAAATAATATACTTATAGAAATGAAATAACTATACATATAGACTATTTAACAATTGTGTTGAACACTTACTTTAAATATTTCAAAAAGGCCACTTGTCAACCGAAGATGAATTATTACAAATTAAAAAAATTAGTCTATCTTTTGATGTAATGTTTTTTTTTAAATATATATGATCTCAAAATGCATATAAGTATATGCACTGCGCAATATCTCCACCGGTCCGTGAACCACGTTCCTTCCGACATACCTATTTCCTATATCGTCTATATATGCTATTTTAATAAACCAATTATGGTCTATCTACAGTTCCCTTTCATGCAGACGGAAAATGTATCTTTCCCTCAGTGTACCACGTGAACATGCCATGCATTTATCTCACTCTAGCTTTGAAACCAAACCTGGGAATCTTCACGGACAGAGAAAAATGTAGAATGAGATAAATTCATTGCATCGCCGCGTTGCAGAGTGAGAGGAAGATACATTTTCCGCCTGCATGCAAGGAAAGTGTAAGTGGACCATTATAATGTCTTTTGGCGCAGTCCCATGGATGTAGATTAGTCGAGAGATTAGTAGAATAGTGGAACAGTTTTTACCAATGAGGTACATGCCCAATCTCTAGCAGTAACCTCAATGGTCAAAACTGTTCTACTATTTTACTAATCTACCTCCATCATGGAGGTAGATTAGTAAAATAGTAGCTCCATGGGACTGCGCCCTTAATTAAATGTAATGAAGTATTTGAATTTGTGACGTAATGTGGCAATATGTCTGCAGGCTGAGTGTAAAATAATAATACGAATTGAATTTTAAAAAAATTTATTTTTTCAATTAATTAAAAAAAAATAAAAATTTTCTCCAAAAATGCATATGCATATTATTATTTATTTTTCAATAGCGATTCAATTAAATAATAAAGTAGATAATTTTATGTAACTATTGTATTATTTAATTGAAAAATCAAAAGGTAAAAGTACATCTTTTTTGTGAAGAGTTAGTTACACTGTTTGAAAATTAAACTATTTTGTTGTAAAATTCAACTTTGTAATCGAAATTTCAATAACTTCTTTAATATAAACACAAAAAATATATTGAAGTAACAAAATTAATGTTTAACAAAGTAGTTCAATTTTTACGAAAATACTTTCATTCAAACAAAAAAATAATAATTATCAACGGACATTATCTTCTAACGTACAATTATAATTGCAACAATGTAGATATTTATTTTGTTTGTAGCGCTTGCGTTCAGCCGGTCCACCAGGGATACGGTCAAACTTCCGGGCATGAATTTTCAAATAACATTTCAAACTGCTGAAAATGCTCCCAAAAATGTTGTTAAGAAAATCATCCTGTTTCTTTTTAAATTTAACTGTTCAGTTTAAAATTCGTCTTTTTTTATTTAATTTACACTTTTTTTTAGAAAATTCAATAATTTGTTAGAAATTTTTGTTCCTTAATTTGTGGAAAATTTTCTTTGTTTGAGAATTCATTTTTTTTTAAAGTCAATCTTTTTTGGTTATGTTAAACTGTTTTTGATTTATAAACAAAATCTATTCTTGCTTAAATATTAACTATTACATTTTTCGTTGATAGTTAATATTTCTTGGTTGAAATGAAAGTATCTTCGTAAAAATTTAATTGAAAAATTGTTAAAGATTAATTTTATTTGTTCAATATACGTTTTTGTGTTTATATTTTAATTAATTTTTTTAATTGTAAATTAAAATTTTTGTTGAAAATTAATTTATTTAGTTAACAATTATACTCTTTGGTTGAAACTTAATTTATTTTTGTTACATTAAACTGTTTTTAAATTAAGGGTATGTGACACAGTCAAATACCTATATTATCGACCTCACTTTTTCAGTTTATTAAATTTTTTTTTGAACCTAAAATCTTTTTTTGTAAATAGAATATCGGACTGAAACTTTGTAATATGTATCAGAAGACCATAAACTACGTTTATGTACTTTATTTGAGTAGAAATTTCGCTAAAAATTATTTTCAAAGAAATTAAAACTGCGACCATTTTTGTACATATTGTCTTTGTACCTTGACATTTTTTGAACCTAAATACTTTTTCTATAAGTAAAATATCGGCTTCAAACTTTCAGAGATGCAAGAGCCGACAGTAAAGTACGTTTATGTACATCATTTGAGTATAAAAGATGCAAAAAGAAAAATTCGAACTAAATGCTAAATGTCAACAACGGTTGCCAGTTCGGTCGGTATTCGCTGTGAGCACGAAAATGCGAAGTCTGGCGGCCACTAAACGAAGCCAATACCGATTTCAATACTTACATAATTCAACATTGAAACAACATATTTCACTCAAGTTTTATGCTGGACACAACTTTAAAAAAATATTACTGTAAGAACACCGCATCATCAATCTTTGACAGCGTGGACCCCATATTTCAGATGTAGACGAGCCAGCTGATAGAGCCTCGATTAGTGGCCGCCAGACTTCACATTTTCGTACCCATCGCGAATACCGGAGTTGACATTTAGTTGGAATTTTTCTTTTTGCATCTTTTATACTCAAATGATGTACATAAACATACTTTACTGTCTGCTCTTGCATTTCTGAAAGTTTGAAGCCGATATTTTACTTATAAAAAAAGTATTTAGGTTCAAAAAATCCACCCAGTTTTAATTTCTTCGAAAATAATTTTTTGCGAAGTTCCTCCTCGAATAAACTACGTAAACGTAGTTTATTGTCTTCTCATACATTTTCCAAAGTTTCAGCCCGATATTTTATTTACAAAAAAAGTTCTTAGATTGAAAAAAAATTCGGAAAATTAAAAAAGTGAGGTCGGTAATGTAGGTATTTGACTGTGTCACATGCCCTTAAGAGTATAGTTATGGATAAATTTTTTTATTTTTCATAAGCTGTTGAAATTATTAATAACATCGATAAAAAAATAACTTTTTATTATTTGATTGAATAGCTTTTCAAAAAGAAAAGATGATATTCAAATATACTTATTTGGAAAAAGAATGTTCTTCTAAATTATCACAGACCGCATCGTCCATATTCATGCGTTTGGCATTAGGCTCCTCCTCAGTGCTGTTCGGACGTTTGGTTTTGATCAACATGACGTTGTGAATCGATTTTTTCTTATCTTCGCATGACATCACCTCATCTTCTAAAACATCTATCCCATTCATGCCGGATACTGCCTTTCGCGCGCTTATTTGAAACGTTAAAAAATAATTTTTTTTTTATTTATTATTAATAATTAAAAAGAATTATATTTTAACATGTTCAAGTGGTACGTGGATGGTTGAAGAAAAAAATGAATATTCAGTGAATAAAAAATATCATGTTTATTTACTGAAGTCTGATTTTATTTTTTAACCTAATCCTCAGGAAATTTTAGAAACCATCCACGTACCACTTGAAGATGTTGAAATATGAATAGTTTTGATTATAAATAATAAATAAAAAAATTGTATTTTTCAACGTTTCAAATAAGCGCGCGAACGGCAACCAATGAAGCGCCTTATGCCTCGCATGCGCTGTAGTGCAAGGTGCCTGCGTTGGGAGCACTGCTTCGCATACGATAGAAAAGAATGATAGTGAAAGGTGGGAGGAAGGAGGGACAACCATTGAGTGTGGACCGACCGAAAGTAAATATAGATAGAAATGGGACAACCATAGAGTGTGGACCGACCGACAGTAAATATCGATAGAAATGAATCCGCACATTTGAATGTTTGACCAATAGAGTTCAGGGAAACTTGGTGCCAAATAAATTGACCAATAAGGTTAGCGGGTTACGCGTGAAGTTTGCTTCAAGGTGACACATTTGAAGTTAGGCGAAATGCATGTCCTTTTTAGATAAGGATTTAATGTAACAAAATTAAACAAAGAATTTACAGCTCGGGAAACGAAACGAACTTTTGTTTTTTTAAAATAACCAATTAGTTTAAAATTCGAAAACTCATTTTGAACCTCCAAAAGTAATTCTTTGCGATTGATTGCAAAAATTCTGCTACATTAATTGTAATAAAGTTAAAAATAGTTGAAGATGGGAAATACAAACAAACTTTCGTTTTTGAAAATAAATCATCAATTTAATAATTGATTATTTTTAAAGCACAAAAGTTCGTTTCGTTTCCCGAGCTTTAAATTTTTTTTAGTTTCGTTATTATTATACTAAATGTAACAAAAATTGTGTAATAAGTTAGAGAGAAGTACTTTTGAGGCTTTTAACACTTCCGACGGAACAGGTGTCTGACAGACACCTACAGTTCTCAGAACTGTCGCTAGGATCGCTTGGGTTCCGACTTCAGACCCCTAGCGTAGTGAGAGTTTTCAGTAGTTCGTGATACACCGAATAGGAAGCGTTTCGATGTATTTCCACCCATTTTCCTGACAACAGATAGTTATTGGTTTCTCAATGACACGTATTCCCAAACTCGCACAATTTCACAATTTCAATACAAATTTCTATATCTGTTGATTATATTTCCAAATCTGCATGTTATTATGTTTATTACAGTTCGCAATGGCAGATAAAATACCTGCCTACGTCTCGTCCAGGACGCGTCGAATCGTGCAATTATCTGCTCAGCGTTTTTCAGATGATTCTGATACAAATGTGGATTCAGACGATTCCTACGTGCCAGACGTTGGAGAAATTTCAACATCTGACCACGATACCGATTCTGAGATTTCAGAAAGCGAGGTGCGGGAATTTTGTGATCATGATGACGCTGCCACCACTAGCGGGGCTAATAATCCATCTCCTGGTACTTCCATTCAAGAGGATAATGTGCGCTCCGAATTCCAGATCAAGTCGAAACATTATAAAAGTCAGACTTTCCAAACCAGTTGGACCCGCACTCTCACTCGGAAAGGAACCAACACCTCTTGAATTATGGCGTTTATTTTTTACAAAAGAAGTTTGTTCCGAACTGGTTCTTAGAACTAATGAAAAACTGGATCATATACGCAAATAATTGCAAAATAAGAAAGACCCTTCCTACAAAAACACTAACGCCGTGGAAATGGAAGCAGTGCTGGGAATTTTGGTGTTATGCTGCATTTTCAAATCGTCTCGTGAGTCACTCAAATCCCTTTTCTCCACAAAAATTACAGGGCGACCTATTTTCAGAACTATAATGAGTGAGAAAAGGTATCTTGTCTTATTGAAGGCACTGAGGTTTGATGATGGTTCTACTCGCACTGTTCGACAGGAAAACGATCCTGCTGCAGCTATAAGTGATTTATTCAATCAAATTATGAACAATTTCCAAAGAAATTACAGTATTGGTGCATATGCTTGTGTTGATGAAACATTAGTGCCATTCAGGGGTAGATGCCGATTCCAAGTGTATATGCCAAAAAAGCCAGCCAAGTATGGGCTGAAAATTGTCTGTATTACTGATTCTCGAAGCAGCTACCTCTATGACAGCTATATTTATACGGGAAAAGGGAGTGATGGAGCCACACTTTCTGCAGCAGAAAAAAATTCCAAAAACCAACTCAAGCTTTGATCCGTCTCACAAAGAATATAGTCAATACACATAGAAATATTACGTGTGATAATTGGTTCACTTCCATAGAGGCTGCTCAATTGCTATGGGATAAAGGGTTGACAATTGTTGGCACTCTAAGAGTCAACAAGCCGCAAATACCCCCAGAGTTTCTTCCCAAGAAAAGCCGTTCAGTCAATTCATCGATATATGGTTTTACCAAAGAATTCACTTTAGTTTCATATGTTCCTAAACAAGCCAAGGCTGTGATTCTTCTCTCTTCAATGCACCAAAAAAATGACATTGACCCTATGAATGGAAAACCTGAAATAATCTCTTGCTACAATACGACAAAAGCTGGCGTCGATATTTTAGACATGAAGTGTAGCAACTACAGCGCTAACAGGAGAACTGGAAGATGGCCTATGGCCATTTTTTATCACCTAATAACTGTGGCCGCCTCAAATGCTTATGTCCTACATAGGTATTTTTATGTGGATAAGGAAACGCAACGATTTGATTTCATGCAACAGTTAGGTATGGCTTTAATTCATGCTCACCTCCAAATAAGGCTAACGATCCCTAACATCACCGACGATTTGAGGGCATTGATAACTAAAGCTTTGGGAGACGGCCAAGGACCAGAAACTGACATCCAGAGAAGTGGACCCAGTTCCATCGTTGCAAAAAGTGACAAACTTGAAAAGCGGAAAAAATGTCGTTACTGTTCATACCAGAAACAAAGGGTGACTTCGTATAAATGTGTGAATTGTGACACACCCACGTGCCTGGAATGTTGAAAAAAACTAAAAAAAACTATGTAATGATTGCGTGGTGAAAAACGTGCCATACTGAACATTGTGACGATTTTCCTTTTTTTGTATGTACTTAGCAAACATTTTTATGGTCAGCTATTACTTTTCTTACTCGTATTTGTGCGAGTTTTTGAAATTTCGTTTGTTTTGAATTTCCACTATCGTACCAAGTTACTTACTAGTTTTATTATTTTTGTATTTCTGAGATATCGTTCGTTTTGACATCCTACTACCTTTTGTACTAACATAAGTTATATTGTTCCTTATACAAGTTGCCAAATAAATCGAAATTTCGAATGTAATTGTATAAGGTTATTCTCATTTGAAAACACCACTGATATCTTCGGATAAAAAATAGTTTTCAATTATGGTAAAGATAGAATATGTTAGCTCTGATTCACCAGAACAAAATGGCTAAATAATCGGTACGGTATCTGTCAGACACATGTTCCGGGGGACGCGGTGTAGAAGGATGTTCCGTCTTAAGTGTTAAATGAGTTTTCTTATAATTAAATTGATGATTTATTTTCAAAAACGAAAGTTTGTTTGGTTTCCTCAGATTCAATTTTTTGTTGGTTTTCTTACAATTTTGTTTTTGTAATGATAAATGTATCAAAAATTTGCAACCAATTGCAAAGAATTACTTTTGGGGTATAAAAATGTGTTTTTTTTTTATCTTAGACTTTTGTTGGTTAGTTTTAAAGAAGAAAAGTTTGTTTGGATTTCCCATCTTCAACTATTTTGAACTTTATTACAATTAATGTAGCAGAATTTTTGCAATGAATCGCAAAGAATTACTTTTGGAGGTTCAAAATGTGTTTTCGAATTTTTAACTAGTTGGTTATTTTTAAAAATCAAAAGTTAGTTTCGTTTCCCGAGCTTTAAATTCTTTGTTTAATTTTGTTACATTAAATGTAACAAAAATTGTGTAGAGAGTTGCGGAGAATTACTTTTGTGGATTTGAAAATGAGTTTTCTTACCTTGGACTTGTTTATTTATTTTCTGGAACAAAAGTTTGTTTGGTTTTCCCGGTTTCACATTGTTGTTGGTTTTGTTACAATAAATGTAACAAAAATTTTGCAATAAATCTCAAAGAATTACTTTCGTTTGGTACAAAATGTGTCTCTTATTTTAGAGTTGTTAGTTAAGTTTAAAGAACAAAAGTTGGTTCCGTTTCCCCAGCTTTAGATTTATTTATTGTTTTTGTAGCAATAAATGTAACAAAAAATTTGCATCGCATGCAAAAGAATTACTTTTGGTGTTAAAAATGTGTTTTCTTATCTTAGACTTGTTGGTTAATTCTAAAGATCAAAAGTTTGTTTGGGTTTCCCATTTTTAATCTTTTTTTAAACTTGTTACAATGAATGTAACAAAAAATTTTGTAATGAATCGCAAAGAATTACTTATCGTAAAATTGTTAATTAATTTTCAATAACAAAAGTTTGTTTTGTTTCTCCGAGTTTTAAGTTACTTTGTTGGTTTTATAACAAAAATGTAACAAAATTTCTGCGACGAATCACAGAGAATTTCTTTTTGAGGTTTGAAATGTTTTTTCTCATCTTAGGTAGATTAATTTTGAAGAACAAAAGTTCGCTTGGTCTTCTGAATTTTAAACATCTTTGTTGGTTTTCTTACATGAAATGTCAGGAAAGTTCTGTATTAAATTAAAATTCATCTTTTTTAGGTTGAGCAAATGTTATGTTATTTTAAGGACGTTAATAAACGTTTGAAAGAACAACTAAGAATTTAAAAAAATTTAAAGGCTTGAATTTCGCGTCTTGTAGAAACAATCAAAGATCAACGATGTGACATTTTTGCGGGAGCTGAAGTGAACCGCCAGCCCGCACACTATCCTAACACTTATGAGACAAACAAGTGGTTGCTAAAGCTCGATTCTGATTGGTTCATTATGCCCAACATTGAAGCTTTACTGTGCCCAAACTAAGGCCCAGATCAGATTTTGCCAGAGGACTTTTCTGTATCTTTTTTTGTCCTCTATCACGCAGTACCGGCACGTTCATAGGTGGTGGGACACCCTACATATATATATATATATATATA